>CAJHNH020006334.1:610000-817500 GCA_905116865.2 Candidula unifasciata | reverse complement strand
GAAGGACGAAAAGTAGGTAGTATAACACCGGTCAATGGTTGCCAAAGGTCAGACGATCAGGTGAATCCGCATATATTTATACGACTCAAAAAACTCATTTTTGATTCTCTTACTCGGCTGCATAAAAGACATCTGGTGCCACCCCATGTGGTGATATACCAAGTAAGAAGAGGGAAGACATGCACAAGTAACAACAGGGTGGAGGACGAGCGGTCATCTTCTTCTTCTTTCGTTCGCCTGAAATAAGTTGTCTATATCAGCAATTTTGTCTCTTGTGTAAATTTTACTGTTGTTGTTAATTCATTCAGTGGTCCATAGAGTTTACGTTCCACTGTTGTTCTTCCTGCCCAAAAGGTTTGCCTTAATGTGTCAAATTCGATGCCGTCCTGGAGTACATGCTCTGCTGTCTGGGGCACATTTCCACAGGTGCACATGGCTGATACGCCTATCTTGAATTTTGTGTACATGTTGTTGCGTAATCGGTTGTGCCCTGTTATGAGGCGGAGGATAATGACTTGTTCTGATCTGTCCATAATAAAATAGTCGTCTTGTGCTGGAGCTGGTGGTTTCCTGATAGATTTAATGATTCTTTTCTTTTGGTGGTATGTGACTGGTACATTCGGCTGCACTTTTGTCGCACCTTCTCCTGCCAGTTGATCAGCACTCCACAATATGATGGTATCCACTGCATTACAACTCTTTGCTGAAGGCTAAGTTGTGTCAGCAGTGTTTGCATTTCTGGTAGTTTCCTAGACTAGAGTGCTCCAAGTACTGATTTTGCATCTGTCAGCATCACTACATACTGGGAGCCAAGATTGGTATTTAGCAGTTTCTCTGTTGCTATCTTGATAGCCTGAGTTTCTGCATCATAGTTATGGCAGTACTTTCCGGTTGGTGACCTGGACTTATCCCTAGTACCATCTGGGAATTCTATGTACACCCCAGCACCACCATTTCTAACTGCACTTTCTGCTGACCCATCTGTATAGACTCTGACTCGTTGTTCTTGTGGGTATTCTTCATCAATATAACTGAGGGTGGCCATTCTGCGTTGTAAACTGTCTTGTTCTTTCTTGTCAAAAATTCCTTTCACATTTGTCTGGATTTGTACTGTTAGTTTGCATTTCTCTCTCCGTGGGGTTTGTTCTGGAATACTGTTAAGTGGACAACCAATTTCTGGAAGGTCAGTTGCTTGTCTACATAGTTTTTTTTTTCTTGGTGTATAAAGCTGCTTCTTTTTAACCGTCCCAAATCTAGGTTCTGAAATCTATTTTTCATGGTGTGATCTGGCATACTAGGGAACTTTTCAGCTTGTTTTTGCAACTTTGTATCTCTGCGTTCTCTCAGTGCCTGTGTTTTCCCAGCTTTCTCCATTTCTAATATGGGGGTTGATTTCATCCCTCCTGTGATGACTCCGAGTGCTTGATTTTGCACTTTGTCCAACTCCTTTAATGTGATACTAGATGCTGAACACCATGCAGTTGACCCATATTCCAAGTGTGGAAGTATGCTCTGCTTGTATACTTTATTGAGTATTTTCCCACTGGCTCCCCATGTGGTTCCACTTAGTTTTCTTAGAATTGCTGTCTTCCTCCTGGCTTTGGTTGCTGCCTTGTTGATATGTTTTCTCCGTGTCAACCTGTCATCAAATGTGACTCCGAGGTACGTGGGCTCTTTATCATCTCTTAGGGGTATTCCATTTATTTTGATGATGCCCGGGAAAGAGTGAAGAGTGTGGTGCTACATTTGTCTGTATTCATGCTGACACACCATCTATTCGCCCATGCCTCAAGTGCATATGTAGCCCGCTGTAGTGTTCTTGTGGCTATCGTTGCATGTTCATCGGTGCACCACAGGACGAGCGGTCTGATCCTGATGGAAGCATCAAGGCCAGAAATGGCGCAAACACTAGAATTTAGTCACGAAAGTGACGCAATTAACCCAGACCACAAATATAGGCGGAGACTGTTAGCAGCCTCGGCTAGCTAGCAGCAGTCTGAAAGTGGTCGACCTTTTCATTTTGTTCTCAAAAGGACTTGGACTAGGACTCCATCCGGCATGTCCTGGATTTACCTACGACATAGCTGCAGCAAATAACCAAACTCAGGCGAAAATTGATCGCCACACAATCAGAATTCAAGCTCAGTTAGCAAACGAATATTCCCTTAATATAGCAGGCCTTAGGGCGGCTAGAAGAGGATCAAGTTTGTAATTTTGTTTTATCCGAATCCTGCCTCGCCAGTCTACTGACAAGACATCGACCTGGCTGCTTCGAGATACTGAGCTGAGTTTGTGTATTTGTTTTGTATTGTTTGATTTATGTATGTGCTGATGAAGGCTCCATAGCCGCAAGTTTTGTTTGTGTTTGTTATTGTGAAACTTGATGCTATACTTTTCGTTCGGTTGTATATCTTTTCCAGTCACGGAAAATAATGAACGTATACACCAGCAGGCATGCATGACTTGTCTAAGGTTGTCATAACATTGGGGAAGTCTAAGGTTGTCATAACATGGGGGAGGTCTAAGGTTGTCATAACATGGGGGAGGTCAAAGGTTGTCATAACATGGGGGAGGTCTAAGGTTGTCATAACATTAGGGAGGTCTAAGGTTGTCATAACATTGGGGAAGTCTAAGGTTGTCATAACATTGGGGAGGTCTAATGTTGTCATAACATTGGGGAAGTCTAAGGCTGTCATAACATTGGGGAGGTCTAAGGTTGTCATAACATTGGGGAGGTCTAATGTTGTCATAACATTGGGGAGGTCTAAGGTTGTCATAACATTGGGGAAGTCTAAGGTTGTCATAACATTGGGGAGGTCTAAGGTTGTCATAACATTGGGGAGGTCTAAGGTTGTCATAACATTGGGGAGGTCTAAGGTTGTCATAACATTGGGGAGGTCTAAGGTTGTCATAACATTGGGGAGGTCTAAGGTTGTCATAACATGAGGGAGGTCTAAGGTTGTCATAACATTGGGGAGGTCTAAGGTTGTCATAACATGGGGGAGGTCTAAGGTTGGCATAACACGGGGGAGGTCTAAGGTTGTCATAACATTGGGGAGGTCTAAGGTTGTCATAACATTGGGGAGGTACTGCAGGAATCAGATAGACGCCATAGACGCCGAGATTAGAGCACTGATTGATCAGCACTCAGGCCCAGATTTACCCAGATTAATTGGATTAAGAAAAGCATACACAGCACAAAGGATGGGGGAAAACAACAAAAGAGGTTAGCCTTGCTTACCAGACAACTACGTCAAGCAAGACTATGGAGATAGGCCTAACTGATGCTTCCAGAGCACTCGCATAGGTAGCAGAACAAGCCACCACACATGCGGTAATAGTTTCGGTCTCTATGAAGATGTTTCAGAAAATCGCTACAGGGAGTCTGCGTCCTGAATATGTAGAAAGCATTCCAAAGTCACAGTCAACCTCCTTCACCTGGATCTACACACCAGGACACACAGGAGTACATGGCAATGAAAAAGCTGACCAGCTGGCAAGTAATGCAAACGGGAAGAAGCATGGACAGAGCTGATATCATCAACGGTGTACGGAATAAGTGGGGGGGGGGGGGGAACCGCGAATCACTGACGCTAACACGACTGCGTGACCGAGGTGTTAAGCTTGGTGAAGCACGTCTATGTCGTCTTCGAGGTAAAGACAGGAGATACTATAACCATCTTCTCATGGCAGCAATCAGTATAGGTATCTTGGAGAAGCTGCTGCATCTGAGGACTTAGCACGTAAGTGATGCCCAATGTGCAAATACATCGTCTGTGATAACATATTTATATTTTGTGCCCTTGATACATTCATTCTATCTGCTCATTCTAATTAATCTAACAATGTCGATCTCTCTCTCTGTCTCTCTCTGTCTCTCTCTTTCTCTCTCTCTCTCTCTCTCTCTCTCTCTCTCTCTCTCTCTCTCTCTCCTGTGTGTGTATTTGTTTCCTAATCAAAAGTCACAAAATACCGTATCCTCCCCCTCCCATTCTTCTTCTTCTCCTTCTCCTCCTCCTCCTTCGCCTTCTCCTTCTTTTTCTCCTCCTCCTCCTTCTTCTTCTTCTTCTTCTTCTTCTTCTTCTTCTTCTTCTTCTTCTTCTTCTTCTTCTTCTTCTTCTTCTTCTTCTTCTTCTTCTTCTTCTTCTTCTTCTTCTTCTTCTTCTTCTTCCTCTTCCTCTTCTTCTTCTTCTTCTTCTTCTTCTTCTTCTTCTTCTTCTTCTTCTTCTTCTTCTTCTTCTTCTTCTTCTTCTTCTTCTTCTTCTTCTTCTTCTTCTTCTGTTTAAAAAAAAAACTATCTCATTCTAAATTCTCTACAGATGTGTGCATGTTTGTTTTTCATAGCCGTTTCACGCCAACCCTCCCATCTCTTACCATACGACATAGATGGACGATTACAAAACTACTATTATGTGCTACCCGTGTGTCTACCCTACAAATGGCACCGTACCTGCTAGCTGGTATTTGGTTGTCGTGTAGAGAGGTCTGGCACCGTCCGCCTGCCATGGAGTATTTTTGAGAGTACGTTAAATTACCAGTTGAGGCTTGTTATTTGAAGTGTGATATGGGCTCGTAATGGGTTTATGTGTGTGTATATATATATATATATATATATATATATATATATATATATATATATATATATATATATCGCAAAATAATAATTAACCAAAAATACAGTATTAGAAAAAAAACGTGTATTAGAGAAGTAATTGTTGTATCTCCTAAATGTTTAGCAGACGAAAGTAAAAAGATTAATTAAACTTTAATTAAAGAGATGAAAGATGTCCCTGTCAGGGCCTCACAAATTTAGGACTGAACCCCGTGTCACGTGACAAAACTAGCAGACGCGCTCCAGACGAACCAGGAATCCATGGACAACAAACATGTTTTCTGCTTGTCGGGTCTAGTCAACAGGTTTCTTTTTTTTTTATTTGGGTTGTTCGGGACAATCGGTGATTACATTTATTACACTTTTGTAAGTTGGACACGTCGCTTTTCACCCACTCTTGTTAAAATAACAGTTAGCCATGTGTAACGTCCGTGCATGTTGTGGCAGTGAGTCCGTGTGACTGACCAAAGAAGAAGGGAAACCACTGGACAAGTGATTACATGTTAGGCAGACAGTTTCTCCAGTCCCTCTCTAGTATCTCTAGCTGAACAAACAGTTGGTCTTATGAGGGATGCTCGATTATTGTTATATGTCACTTCACTAGAAGCTACACACGACTTAGCAGTAGTAATTTGTCAAAAATGTCCTGTTCAACCCCCATGGTTACAATCGGTGTTAACTCGGTTCTCAGAGTATGTACTTGTTTGTTTAAAAAAAAAAATTGTTATTATGTATCATGTTATTATTTATGTAACCAAAATTTAATTCGTATTGTTTTACATTTTGCTTTGATTTGGTTTATTATGATAGAAATTGTGCTATGAATAATTAGACAGTCTAACTAACATTGTGTCATTAACATGGTGGATATATTGTTTACTTGTGTGTAATCGTTGATTATTCTTCTCGATTTTTATCTTTAGGGTAAACTTCTTCAAAGAGGCCATGGGCATTCTTTACCCACGTATATATATGGATCTTAGCAATAAATAGCTTGACCTTACCACGCAGCTATCTGGGACTGTTTGTGGGCAGCAAGTTTTTCATCTTCATAGGTAATTTACAGACATTCATGTAGTCAGTTAATGGTTTTCTTTGCTTTTCATATTTCCTACACTCCAGAATTGCAGGCCTCTTTCTGTATAGTAAGTAAAACAAGATCATCCAAACTGTAGTCTGTGCAATTTACGATTGCATAGTATTTCAAGTTCATCTGTTATCTGACTTTGTCTCTTAGTAGCATTTAACAGCTTATATGGATTTTGGTCCTGTTCACATTTCAAGGACAGAAATTGGAACAAGAGGACATCACAGTAGCTGATAAGAGCCACCTAATTCTCAATGACAATAACAGTCATTCCTCTAGTTGGGGCTATGCGTCTATGGACACAAGAGGAGAGGAGGTAGAGGATGGATGGTAGAGAACCAGCTACTAATCAATGAACCTGACTCTGAACCAACCTTCTACTCTAGACGATGGTGAACACAAAGTACACTATTTAGCACTATAGCTACAGAAAACATCCAACAAAGGGCAGACAGAGAAGTAATGAAACAGCTAGGAGAAAGTTACAAACCAGTCATCATCATGATAGGAGAGGTCCAGTCTCCAGAAAACATGAAGAAGATAGCCAGCTGAAACTACAAGAAAGCAGACTGGGACCTCTACAAAAACTTAACTGAAAAGAAGCTATCAAAGCCCTTTCCCACTAATGAGGTTAGAAAAAACACCATAACTCTTACAAATATCATACTCGAAGCAGTATATCATACTCAAACCCTTCTGGACCCAAGAACTGCAACAATTGCACCAAAAAAGCACTGAAGCAAGAGTAAAAATCTAACAAGATCCCTCTGAGCTCAACGTAACAGAACACAATAAACATCAGGCTATTCATGGAAGAGAAAAACTCACATGCATCTGGGCAAGATGGCAGGAAAAGACTGCAGCTCTAAACATGAAGAAAGATAGAAAAAAGCTATGGCATCTAGTAAAGAGTCTCAATGAGGAGAATAATACCAGCCATGCCAACACTGTCACTGAAGATGGTGGGAAAACTTTGATTGTAAACAAGCAGCAAACCTGCTGGCTGATAGTTTTGCAGAGGAAAGCAAAATCTTCACGTCTAGAATGAGAGAAGAAGAAGTGACGAGAGAACTGAGGAAAATCAACACAAAGCAAGAAGATAACCAAGATATAATGAATAAACTGTTCAGTCCCCAAGAACTTGAATGTGCATTAAGAAACCTGAAGAAAAGGAAGGCACCTGGACCTGATCGAATAACAAACGAAATAATAGTACACTTGGGACCTGCTGGTAGGCAATCACTCTTTGGCCTTCTTATTGTTGCATCCTTGCATTGCCGTTTATTGCAGATAGGCTAAAGGTGCTGCAGGCTAAGTCATACCTCAGAGTAGCTGCAGACAGGGAAGACCCTTTGTATGAAGCTTTGGCTGCAGGCAAGTGTCAGAGGTTGAAAAGGGGAAAATCGTGGATGGCTCAAGCAGAAGACACAATAAGACAAGATGCATGCTGGAGAACATTGGGCCAGGAGAGGAGTGGGTGAGTACAAGCTGAAAAGTCCGACCTGTGTAGGGTTATGATCACATTGGGCTGGGTGTGCAGAGAGTGGCCAGCGGGTGCTAGGGAGGTTGAAGTCCAACAGTTCATGCACAACAATTCACGCCTAGGTGATCTGAGTATCTATGCGGATGGTTCGGTGTTGAGAGGAAAGAGAAGTGCCTGGGGGTTCGTAGCGAAAACCAATGGAAAATTTTTAGGGCAAGACAGCCTAGCATATGACACCACAACATCTAGCATGAGAATGGAGGTGGAGGCGGTAACTGCAGCTCTCCAGTGGCTAGAAAACAAGATGCATACACATGTCATAATTGAAACAGACTCTGAAAGCAGGCTGAAAAAGGTGAAGACAGGGGATGCTTCGAGCAGAGTGGCTTCACTGGAAAGGTCACCAGTAGTGAGCATACTTTGGATCTTTTCTGCAGACAATGCCGATGTGGAGTGTAATAAACAGGCAGACAGATTGACTGGATCCGCATGCTTGGTGGTGAATTGATACATGACAAGGCAGATGTGGTCAAGGCCCTTTGGGAACAAGCAACGGAATCAGTAGAGAAAGAAGATTATTATGACCTGGAGAGAATGAGGCTCCTGGGTGTAACCAGAGAGTCTGGCTGGCTGACTACACTCAGAGGAAAGGCAAGATGGACATTTAACCAAAATGTGACCGATACCATCAGTATTGGAACTCTGCGCTGGCTGCTGAAGATGAGGACGGAACATGCATGGGAATGCCCAGAGTGCTGTGATGTCAATTCTTGACTCAACTCAACACAACTCAACTCTTAAGCCTTTTAAATCAATCCTGGGCCCGGGGACTACTTCCTAAGGTATGAAAGGAGGCAGAAATAGTTTCCAAAGCCAAGAAGGAAAGCCCAAGGAAAACAAATTCAGTTACTGCCCAGAAGCCTCCCAAGCTGCCTTTGAAATACCATGGAAAGATTAGTGAACAACCTGTTGCTTAATTTCCTGAAAGTAATCAAGCTATTGGATGACAGCCAATCAGGCTTCAGGAGATACAGAAGCACTGATGACCAAACCTCTTATTTAGCACAGGCAATTGAAGATGCTTTCCAGAAAAAATACAAACTGTAAACTACTTTTTTTGACCCAACCAAAGCCTTTGATAGGGTCTGAAAGAAGGGACTCTTGCTAAAACTAGCACACAGTGGGATAAAAGGGCATATGTTTGCCTTGATTAGAGACTTTCTTTACAGACGCTGTGCAAGAGTCAGACTGGAAGAACACAAAAGCAAGCTAGTCAGGTTACAAGAGTGTCCCCCAGGGGGATGTTAATCTCCTACTCTGTTTATTCTTTTTATCAATGACCTCTCAAAGCAGTTCACGACTCACATTCACAAGGCCCTACATACAGATGACCTGGCCATATGGACCCAAGCTGAACATATAGGAACAACTAAAATAAGAATGCAGGAAGGTATATAAAACAGTTAAGAAATGGACAGACTCTTGGTGAGTCAAATAAACCAGACCAAAACCATCTCAACTCTCTTCTCTCTTTTCACAAAGCCAAAACAAGTTGATCTGTAACTAGAAGGTAACATCCTTCCATAAAGAGGTTAACCCCACACATTTGGGAGTAAAATTCGTCAAAAGGCTAACCGGGGTCCCCACATTAAAGACGCCCAAAGCTATCCGGAGACTCAGAATTATAAAGAAACTTACTGGAACAAGCTGGCGTGCAGATGCCAACACTGTACAAATATACACAGGATACGTACGACCAAAACTGGAGTATTGCATGGGAGCATACTCCACTGCAGCCAAATCAAACCTACACAAACTGGACAAAATACAGAACACTGGTCTCAGAATCATCACTGGAGGTATGAGAAGCACACCAGTCCATAGGCTGGATGCAACTTCTGGCCTTCAGAGCTTGAGTCTTCGAAGGGAAGAAAAGGTGCTTACCCTAACAGAAAAATTTAAACACATGAACAATAACACCATGCACAGAATAGCAAATAACTTAACTAAAAACCTACTGAAAAGGCAAAGCTTTCACCATCTTTCATAACTGTACTACACAAAAAACAGTGACATCCTTTCAAAAGATCCTTTAACATGGAAAATGATCCAGGCATACAGCATAGAACTATGGCCTAACTGTGCAGTCACAATAACAATTCCAGGCATTGACAGAAAGGTTAAAGAATGTGACTTAGTACTGCATGCAAAGACCCTTGAACATGTCTACAACTGTTATCCAAAACACAAATGGACACACATATACACCGATGGATCATTGGAGAGAGCAGTAAAAACAGAGGAGCTGGATCGGTCATCATGCTACAAGATGGGACCACAGTAGAAACGTCATGCGCCTCCAGAAGACTCAACAAACTTCAGAGCAGAGCAGCAAGCAATTATTGATTCAGCCAAAGTGCCTGAGGAAAGAAACATTAAAAAATTGTTTTCCTTTGTGACTGCATATCAGTCCTCCAGGTGACTCAGAGGGATTCATGAGACAACATGAAAACAGACTCACAGAAAACAATGAAATTATTCTCCAGTGGATCCGATCTCACTGCGGCATACCAGGAAATGAGTTAGCAGACTTGCAAAAAATGGAACAAGGGGGAAAAAACATGCCCATTCATTTTCATCACCAGAAATCAGAACACATATTAAAGAAAAATGCAAGGAGTTGGGGAGAGAATAAACTAACAGTAAACATCCACAAGACCCCATTAGCAGACTCAACAGAAAGCAACATACACAAATTTTCCGTCCAGGAACAGGACACTGCAGGCTCAATTTCCTCATGCATAAAATAGAGATTGTACAGTCCCCACAATGTGCTTGTCAAACAGGACCACAAACACCAGTGTTGCCACTTTTCTTTGACAAAAAACATTCAGAAACGGGTAAACAAAATATCTACAAATATCTAGACTTGCGTGGTAAACATCTAGACAAAAACATCCAAATGGAAACAGACTCATATTACATAGCTGTTGATATATGACTTACCCTGTAGAATCCTGTCCTCATCTTCACTGATGTGACTCACAAGATCCACAGGATAAACTTAGCTTGCATGACCAAGTTGAAGCTTCAGGTCCAAAATGACTCTGGTATGTTTTAGCTATTCCAATTTCTTTTAATACACAATCAGGGAGCTGATGAGTTGAACAGCATTTTCCCTACTCTCATCAGGTCATATTTTATTGCCAAGATAGCATTTAAGAGGTCAAGTTTCATCCTATTTCTTAGGTTAAATATGATATAATTCATAGCTATATCAGCATGTGAATGGTATAGTATCATGGCAGACATGACACATTCAAAGAGTGTTTGCTGAGGCATCTTTAAATTGTCTCACTTCACTCCAAAACGATTCAGTTTCTATTTTGTTTGTCCATTCAACCAAGTTTTTGTTTTTTGGTTAACTGATATTCTGTTTCCGCCACGCTGTTATCAGTAGCCCCTAAAAATTTCATAACTTCACAATATTTAGGTATGTCCTTTACTGGCTGAAGAATGTTACTAACAGAAAAGAGTGACATTGTTTTGAAAATATCTAGATTTTAAGGATGTCTCTGCTTCAATTGTTTGAATAATGAGATAAGGAAGTCGTGACAGCGTTTTCTTAAGTTGTTCTCTTTATTTTCTGTTAACAATCCTCTTGTTTTTAAATCTTCAATTTTTTATTCAATTTGATATCCAAGGTGTTGCTTAGCAGCCAAGTAACTAGCTCTCTGTAGTGCAGGTGAGCAAGTCAGCTTTAGAAGTTGCAATTAATTTGGCCTCATATTGGATACCTCTGTTTGTGCTTCGAGGAATGATCTGTATGCTGGGTGGGTTTGGTCACTGATAGCTCTGATGGAGAAATTTAGACCTAATTACTTTCTTCTAAAAAGCAAATCATAATTCCCATTGCCACCTCTACAGCCTCCTTTGATTTAGTTCTGGATGTACCTGCTGTGATGCATAATGCTTGGTGGAGAATTGTATCCAGTTTGTATTTATTAGTTTTTGCTGAAGAATCATAGAGAATGCTACCATAGTCCACCCTTCCTCTAACATATGATTTGTAGAATGTAAGCATTAGCTTAGAGCTAGTACCCCATCCATTTCACTTTAGAAATCTAAGCATATTTCTAGGTCCTCAACAAGACTCAGCCAGATGATCTATATGTTTCTTCCAGTTTAGTTGTTGGTGCAGTGTCATGCCCAACAATTTAGTCATGTTTACCGTTAGAAAGTTGTGTCCTTTCAGTTTGATATCTGCAAGGTTATCATTTATTTTTCTACCTTTTTAAAAAATCATTCCAAATGTTTTTGTTACATTCAGGTTGAAACCCCACTTTGTCATCTAGTTTCAAATTTAGTTAACTTGATTCTGTAACTCACTAAAGGTGCTGTACACATCTTCCATACTTCTCCAAATAGCATTATCAGCATATTGTGATAAGTTATTCTTTAAATCTGAGAACTCCTCACTGAGGTCATTGATCATTATTGCAAAGATAATTGGGGACAGAACCGAACCTTGGGTGATGCCATTTTTGTTGTTCATAAAGTTGTGAGTGTTTGTTACTGCAAGGAATCTCTCTTAAAAAAGTTTTTTATGTATTTGTATATTTTTTCTAGATATTTCAATTTTCTGAATTTTTATAAAGCATCCCTTCCTCCAAAACACATCATAAGCCTATTATACATCCATGATCTTTCAGGTAACCTGACTTGACATCATGTTCTAATTTGATAATCTGATCCATTGTGCTACAGTTTTAAGAAAGGCAGACTAGTCTATGCTATATAAGTTTTTCTTTTCTAGGAACAACTTTAGCCTCCTATTTATTATAGTTTCTAGAATTTTACCTAGATTAGATGTTAAGGATATAGGTTGATATAATTCTGCATTATTTTCTTCTTTCCTTAATTTCAGAACTGGTATCAAGGTTGCTATTTTCCAGGACTTTGGTATGTTTCCTGTAGAGGCAAATCATCTTTTGAATGTCTACAAATTATATTTTGAATAATGTAGTCGCAATTTTGATTGTTTTTAATGGGATTCTCTTCAGAATCTCATAGCACAGAATATCCTGTCCTGAGGCATTGTTTTCTTTCCCAAGGATTGCTTCTACCACTTCAGACACTGTAATCACAGAATTTAGATTTGACTTATCATCAGTATTAGTTTGTTTTAGTGACTAATAATTATTTATGATGCTAGTTGTTCTGCTCATTTCATGAATACCTACACTGCTGTTAGCACTTACATGTCTTCTGGTTGATCGATTCTCGGCACATGTATAGTACAGGCAGGGGGGGATTCTGTAAGTGGATACATAGAAAACTATATATGGAGATAGAAGCTAAATACCAAAGTGGGTAGATGTAGAAGTAATTTAAACAACAATATCCTGTTCAGCCCATCCTATTTGTAATTGGAATATACAAAGTATTTTTTTCTCTTTCAATAATGAATATTTATGTCTACAAATTATTTGGTTATACAATATCGCCTAGTTTCTGTATTAATTGAATAAGATTATAGAAGTATAGATTGTTACATTCAATGTATTTTCAATGTACTTTTAAACAATTATAGTAATTATGCTGTTAAGTCTACCTTTGTTGATATATACAGTGATGTGGTATACATCATTATTCTGTCTTAAGATAAATTAACATTTCATATGTGAATACCTGTTCTTGTTATATATATTATTGTTTAATCCTTCCCCATAGTTCTCTAGAACCATCTACTCCTAGCATGTTTTCAATTGTCATGTGCTTATTGCAACAGATCATATCTTCTATAAGTGGAGTCCTTGGAGTTTGTGTTTCTTGCAGCAGATAAATAAGGCTTGATGTCTGAAACACTCCATCCAGACTGAAAACTGTGACATGAAAAAAAAAGGATTTTTTAGTGCAATAGTCAACCAAAAGAGACTGAGAACCAGAGGAAAGTAACAGTTTGCAAGTCTGAGACAGTTTAATGTCATTTTGATACAAGAACACCTTATGGCTTAATTGTTGTGATAATGGTGATTCTGATATACTTGGTTTGATTCCAGCTGCAGATAGTTTGGCAGCAGACCACCTTGCATTCTTCTTCTTCTTTGTTCACAGGCTGTAAGCTTCTGCGAAAAGTCCTGGTTGTTCATCCATTTGGACTTTGGCTTTGTGCCAGAGCCTGAGTTTTGCATATAACACCGTTTTACTGGCTTTTTTGTGTGCAGCTGTTTGTTCCTTGCCACCTGGGCAGATGCTCTCTGACTTCAAAGGAAGACCCCAATTAGTGGACTTCTATGACATGCTTGTAGGAGAGGCAGTGGGTCTGTTGTCTTCACAATGGGGCCGCAGGACCCACATGGAGACCACCTGGCATTGACTTTGACAATATTGTAGAGTGCCAACCATTCAGGGAACAGTTGCACACTACTGATTATAAAATTGCCTCATCAAATCACAAACAGCAAAAATATGCTATTGTTGGTTCTGCAATTTCTGATGATACACAACAGACTATTTGAGCTGATTAGTTGCTGTTTTATTTAGTCAATCCCAATGTTTTTGTTTTGAACAACATATGTCATTCCCTTTCAGGATTATACAAGCAAGATTGGCAAGCTGAGAAATGATGCTGTCTCTAGACCAACATTCTTAGTGCCATTAATGAGTGACTCACAGGAAGATGATGGAGTTTTCTCCACAGTACACTAGAAAGCTATCAGGGAGCAGCACCATTAGTAGCTTTAAGGAAGATGCCTTGGAGCAGCTTGAGTTCAACATCAATGATATCAGTCGAGCCAGCAGTCCTGCTAGTGTCATCAGTACCAGTGCTAGATCTGAGGGTAAGAGCCCCCTAGATAACTGGTCCTCAATGTTGTCTCTACCAATGCCACATCATTGGTACAAATAAACTTTCAATGTGGTCAAGTGGTCAAGCTGTTATTCATGCTCTGAAGGTCGGGGGTTCGTTTCACGGCTGTGCCGCTCAGTTCACCAGTGCATGTTTGCGGATATCCTTGGGGATCGTCGCTTGAGCTAATGAGGGCATGCTTTGTGCGATGCTCTCGGCAGGCAACTAGCTGTTCTGTGGAAATAAACCGAGCTACATGGAATACAACCCAGTGTAAGGAAGTCGATCCTCTCACCTTTACCTTTAATGATTACTGAAATAGAAAAACAAATACTCTACACATCAAAATGATAACCAGGATGGGTTGAACAAGACATTTTTGTTGAAATGACTACTATTGATAATGCATTATAGATTATTAACTAAATTTTAGGTGGGATATAATCACTGGTAAGAATGAATTGAGAAAGTTTTCAGGTAAATGAGTAGGAACGTTTTGTAATTTTTTTTTTTTTTCAGATTCAGTGGAAGATGGTTCTATAAATGAGCTGCGGAATATGCTAAACCTGTTTTATAAGTCTGTTCTAGGTTCAGTCAAATTTAATAAACTTTATTGCTTGCTTTTCATAGGATTGAATGAACCAGAAAATGTAATTGCGAGTATTTTTGTATAAGATTTTGTGAATTAATTTGGCCTTGTTAAATATAAAATGTTGACTAAATGGCAGAAAACGTAGATGTCCGTATAAGATATTTTTATCGATGTAATTTCTATCGGAGACATGGCTTAAGGCCCCATTTTGTAGAGAACACAGTCATTTGACATTCATTTTGGAGTCACCATCCACAATTGTGGAACAATAGTCAATATATATGGAGGTAGGATATGTAAAATATTGTTCTTGTATTTTAATCCAGTGCTGACTTTTTGCTAGGTTGATAAACTTTGTGTGCAACTTTTTGGGGAACACGGGAACTCTCCAAGTTAAATGCTTGTCAATTAAATACCTAATGTTTTGTGTTCAGTTACATTAACAATATGTGATTTTTCAATAACAAGCTCCAGTGATGGCTTATGTTGTCAATAACAAGCTCAAAGTGGTGGCTTATGCAAAGCTAATGTTTGTAACTTTTGCCTCGTAATTAGTATGGATTTAGTTATATTTATGATAATTTACATGCAGTTATCATCGCTTGGTTCTATAAGGATCCAAAGTTAGTTACATATCATTAACAGTTGCTCTGATAATCAATGCAAAATTATTTATGACTATTAATACTTTGTGTGATATAATATTGTCTGAAGTATTCAATACCAGGTCATGGATGGTTTAAAGACCGCAGACACCGCCACTCTGGACGAGGAGAAGAGGAATATCGAAGGAGATATTTTAGGATGAAAGCAGAACTGGAGCTTGAGAGAATGAAAGCACTGCAGCTTCAACAGGAGAGGGAGGCTGAGACGAGGAAATGGAAAGATGCCTTTGAGAATGATAAAAGACTTCAGATAGCTGCACTTCACAAGCGCATGCAAGAAGAGAAAACAAGAGAGGTAACTTGGTGTTCATTGTTTTTAGGAGAGAGAGAGAGAGAGACAAAGAGAGATATTAAAGGAGAGAGAGAGAGAGAGAGAGAGAGAGAGATGAAAATTGGTGAGAAGAGAAGGTTGAGAAGTTAAAGTTCTTTTCCTAGGTGGTAAGTTTAGTGGTGAGAAAGTTTACATCCTTGACAATCAGGGCTACAACTCATGAATCTCAGCCATCTCATTCTGGCCTGAGATTTCATACATGTTCCTATAGGATGTCCTTTGTTCTAGGGGTATCAGGTTTTGAATGCTTTAAGCACATACAACACTGACGATGGCCACTGCCAGTTAGGTAAAAGTACAGAAACATCAGTGATTGGATACTGACATACCCTTGTGCCATCGGTGCTTCCTCTTGCAACATGAACCAGTTAAGATGCAGCATATGTCATTGCATATTAGACTTTTCACCGGTTCTTTTATTTATGAGACAAACTCAAAATTGTTGCGATGAAACAAGATCATAAAAAAAAATATTCCTAAATTACTCATATCTGATTATAGGAACAAGCTGGAGCAATCAGAATGTTTCTCAACACACATGCATACACGTCTGTGGCATATTGTCACTGACCATTTCCAGCCTCCCACAGTGTGCAGTGTAGAATGAAGCATGTAACTGGCTGGTCAACAGTCATTTGTATGGCCCCCCCCCCAAAATAACCAGAACTGAAACAAATATGTTTAAGATACCTGCATTATAGTATAGGGGACATCTGTGACATGCCTCAGTCTCATGAATACCATAGACTGTGCCACTGACAACACAACATTGTTATTTGTCTTAGTGGATTAAACAACATCATGTTATTGGTCCTTCTATGTAGACTGCAGCAGTATGATATAACTGGACCTTTCATGCGGATCACAGTTGTATAATGTTATTGATACTTCTACGTAGACAACAGCAGTATAATATAACTGGTCCTTTCTTGTGGATCACAGTTGTATAATGTTATTGGTCCTTCTACGTAGACAACAGCAGTATAATATAACTGGTCCTTTCATGCAGATCACAGTTGTATAATGTTATTGGTCCTTCTACGTAGACTACTGCAGTATAATATAACTGGTCCTTTCATGCGGATCACAGTTGTATTATGTTATTGGTCCTTCTGCGTAGACTGTAGCAGTATAATATAATTGGTCCTTTCATGCGGATTACATTTGAAAATGTTATTGGTACCTTGATTTTGACTGAATCAGTATGATAGAATTGGTCCTTCCATATAGTATAGAGTCATACAATATTGTTGGTCCTTCACACAGATTGGCAAGCTAAAAGAAGATCTACTCAGACAGAAAGATTTTGAGCTGCAGCAGGTGCTGCTGTATCGAGAGTCTGAGAGAAACCAGCAGCATCAGACAGACCAACAGCAGACAGGGCAACAGAAAGTGCACAGAGTGGTGGAGACGCGAGAGAAAGGAAGAAGATCACAGGGACGCAGGCTAAAGAAAGACAGAGATGATACTGTTGACAGTGAAGAGAACAGAGTTGAAAGAGATGCAGACAATGATGTTGCAGTAGCTAGTGGAAAGCTAAGGACAAGGGCCAGCACTCTTCATGATGAGAGAAGAAAACATCGATCTGTTTTTGGCCGGTCGTCACTGGACCTTGATTCCAAAGATGGTGGGTCATTATCAGAACACAAACCTAGCAGTAGAGAACTAAAAGTGTCCAGAAGCCAGGATGGGCTTGAAGAAGAAAAAGAAAATAATGGAAGACGACGTCAGGCAAGTGGCATTTATAGGAGGTTAGCAGATAAAGTGGGAAGTGTTACTGTTTCCAGAAGTGATGATGCTGATGATTCTGTGCCCATTAGCATAGCTCCGGACAATACAGCCAGCACGATTATGCTTCCTGCTGTTGGAAATAATGTCATAATAGCAGAAAAGACTCTGGGCAGCAAGAGTCTCTCAGTCACCCAAAAAGGCACCACTGTCACAGATCCTCAGATAGACCGGACCATGGTGGAAAAGCAGACTCAGGTAACCCACCAAGACGTCATTGAAGAAGAACAGACTCAAGTCAAAGAAAGAGAGACACGGCTGACAGAACTTCAGGAAAAAATAACAGGTCTTGAATCTGAGAAATCTATGTTGCTGAAACAGAAAGATGAGACACAGACTTTACTAGAACAGAAACTTCGAGAGCAAGAGGTCCGCGAGGGAGAATTCCAGAGTCTGAAGATGGGATATGACCGGCAGCTGCGAACAGTCATCAATGAACACAGGAAGGTCAGGAATGTTTTCTCATGTTTGGTTGGTTGTTGTGAATTTAAGACATCACCACCTCTTGTCCTTTCATATTTACTCATTCTCTCAATTACAACTTTATCTTTTAATATATCTCTCTCCTTTTGCCACTTTCTCTGGGGCACAGTGATTTCAGTTAGGGCATAATTACTACAATTGCTTGAAAGTACATTTAAAATATATTCTGGTGCCAGCTTGCTCTGTTCTCATACAAGACTCCTGCAGCAGGTCCACATCATGCACCCTGAATAATTGTCTGTATTGGCTTAAACAGAGCTGGCCTGCAATCTCGGGATTGGTGGCTGCCATAGATGTGGTGTCTGTATCAGCCTAAACAGAGCTGGCCTGCAATCTCGGGATTGGTGGCTGCCATAGATGTGGTGTCTGTATCAGCCTAAACAGAGCTAACATGGAATCTCAGGATTGGTGGCTGACATAGAAGTGGTGTCTGTATCAGCCTAAACAGAGCTGACATGCAATCTCAGGATTGGTGGCTGCCATAGATGTGGTGTCTGTATCAGCCTAAACAGAGCTGACATGCAATCTCAGGATTGGTGGCTGACATAGAAGTGGTGTCTGTATCAGCCTAAACAGAGCTGACAGGCAATCTCAGGATTGGTGGCTGACATAGATGTGGTGTCTGTATCAGCCTAAACAGAGCTGACATGCAATCTCAGGATTGGTGGCTGACATAGAAGTGGTGTCTGTATCAGCCTAAAAAGAGCTGGCCTGCAATCTCAGGATTGGTGGCTGCCATAGATGTGGTGTCTGTATCAGCCTAAACAGAGCTGACATGCAATCTCAGGATTGGTGGCTGCCATAGATGTGGTGTCTGTATCAGCCTAAACAGAGCTGACATGCAATCTCAGGATTGGTGGCTGACATAGAAGTGGTGTCTGTATCAGCCTAAACAGAGCTGACATGCAATCTCAGGATTGGTGGCTGACATAGAAGTGGTGTCTGTATCAGCCTAAACAGAGCTGACATGCAATCTCAGGATTGGTGGCTGACATAGAAGTGGTGTCTGTATCAGCCTAAACAGAGCTGACATGCAATCTCAGGATTGGTGGCTGCCATAGATGTGGTGGCTGTATCAGCCTAAACAGAGCTGACATGCAATCTCAGGATTGGTGGCTGCCATAGAAGTGGTGTCTGTATCAGCCTAAACAGAGCTGACATGCAATCTCAGGATTGGTGGCTGCCATAGATGTGGTGTCTGTATCAGCCTAAACAGAGCTGACATGCAATCTCAGGATTGGTGGTTGCCATAGATGTGGTGTCTGTATCAGCCTAAACAGAGCTGACATGCAATCTCAGGATTGGTGGCTGCCATAGATGTGGTGTCTGTATCAGCCTAAACAGAGCTGACATAGAATCTCAGGATTGGTGGCTGCCATAGATGTGGTGTCTGTAACAGCCTAAACAGAGCTGACATGCAATCTCAGGATTGGTGGCTGACATAGATGTGGTGTCTGTATCAGCCTAAACAGAGCTGACATAGAATCTCAGGATTGGTGGCTGCCATAGATGTGGTGTCTGTATCAGCCTAAACAGAGCTGACATGCAATCTCAGGATTGGTGTCTAGACAGTCCCTGACACCCATCAGATGGCACTTATCAGCTTACTCCTAGTGCATGGGTGACAAACTCATTGAATGAATTAGGGTCATGACCTGAGCCACTATTAAATAAAAAAAAATGGTCCAGAAGTCTTTGGATGGAGTCTTCACAGTTTGGGCACACAAGGTCCAGGCTGGCTACAGTCATCCTAGAGACAGGATCAACATCTCCTTCGACATCAGAGTGCATTTGTCTGACAGGCAGACTACAGGCAAGCCTGGCTGACAGGCAGGGATTTAGACTACAGGCAAGCTTGGCTGACAGGCAGAGATTTAGACTACAGCCAAGCTTGGCTGACAGGCAGGGATTTAGACTACAGGCAAGCTTGGCTGACAGGCAGGGATTTAGACTACAGGCAAGCTTGGCTGACAGGCAGGAAAACATCAGACTCTGGCCAAGCTTGGCTGACTGCAGTTCTGTAAAATAAATGTACATGCAAAATTCAGGTCCTGGAGCAAGCCGAAATTCAGAAAAGGACGACCCACTAGGACCTTCTACTGGAGTTTATAGCTGGTAGACACAGACAGACAAAAACCTATTTCTACCACTCCTTCTTTTACTGATTCTTGATATTTCACTACTCATTTATTTGCTCAACATACTTTCACTTCTTGTTATCTTACTTTTGATCATGTCATTAACTTTCTTCACCTCGCCCTCCCCTTTTTTTTCCTTTTCACCCTCCCCTTTCCTGGTATCATTGTCTCATCTATAAGCCTAACACACATCAGTCTTTCACTCCTCATTTTCACACCTCTCATTTTTTCACACACTGTTTGCTCATTCTTTTAGTCATTCGGATTTTTAAACTCCCCTTTCTTGCATTTGTTTTTCTCTGTCACACCAGTCAAACATCCTCACATACACTGTTCTTGCTGGGACCCTTCTTTCTCTGTCCCACCTGTCAAACATCCTCACATACACTGTTCTTGCTAGGACCCTTTTTTCTGTCACACCTGTCAAACATCCTCACATACACTGTTCTTGCTGGGACCCTTTTTTCTCTGTCACACCTGTCAAACATCCTCACATCCACTGTTCTTGCTGGGACGCTTCTTTCTCTGTCACACCTGTCAAACATCCCCACATCCACCATTCTTGCTTGGACCCTTCTTTCTCTGTCACACCTGTCAAACATCCCCACATCCATTGTTCTTGCTGGGACCCTTCTTTCTCTGTCACACCTGTCAGACATCCCCACATCCATTGTTCTTGCTGGGACCCTTTTTCCTCTGTCACACCTGTCAGACATCCCCACTGTCACTGTTCTTGCTGGGACCCTTCTTTCTCTGTCCCACCTGTCAGACATCCCCACTGTCACTGTTCTTGCCGGGACCCTTCTTTCTCTGTCCCACCTGTCAGACATCCCCACTGTCACTGTTCTTGCTGGGACCCTTCTTTCTCTATCCCACCTGTCAGACATCCCCACTGTCACTGTTCTTGCTGGGACCCTTCTTTCTCTGTCCCACCTGTCAGACATCCCCACTGTCACTGTTCTTGCTGGGACCCTTCTTTCTCTGTCCCACCTGTCAGACATCCCCACTGTCACTGTTCTTGCTGGGACCCTTCTTTCTCTGTCCCACCTGTCAGACATCCCCACTGTCACTGTTCTTGCTGGGACCCTTCTTTCTCTGTCCAACCTGTCAGACATCCCCACTGTCACTGTTCTTGCTGATCCCTTCTTTCTCTGTCCCACCTGTCAGACATCCCCACTGTCACTGTTCTTGCTGGCACCCTTCTTTCTCTGTCCCACCTGTCAGACATCCCCACTGTCACTGTTCTTGCTGGGACCTTTCTTTCTCTGTCACACCTGTCAGACATCCCCACTGTCACTGTTCTTGCTAGGACCCTTCTTTTTTCTCTGTCCCACCTGTCAAACATCCTCACATCCACTGTTCTTGCTGGAACCTTTTTGTTTATGTCCCACCTGTCAAACATCCTCACATACACTGTTCTTGCTTGAACCCTTCTTTCTCTGTCCCACCTGTCAGACATCCTCACATCCACTGTTCTTGCTGGGACCCTTCTTTCTTTGTCCCACCTGTCAGACATCACCACTGTCACTGTTCTTGCTGGGACCCTTCTTTCTCTGTCACACCTGTCAAACATTCTCATATCCACTGTTCTTGCTGGGACCCTTCTTTCTCTGTCCCACCTGTCAAACATCCTCACATACACTGTTCTTGCTGGGACCCTTTTTTCTCTGTCACACCTGTCAGACATCCTCACATCCACTGTTCTTGCTGGGACCCTTCTTTCTCTGTCACACCTGTCAAACATCCTCACATCCACTGTTCTTGCTGGGACTCTTCTTTCTCTGTCCCATCTGTCAAACATCCTCACATACACTGTTCTTGCTGGGACCCTTTTTTCTCTGTCCCACCTGTCAGACATCCCCACTGTCACTGTTCTTGCTGGAACCCTTCTTTCTCTGTCCCACCTGTCAAACATCCTTACATCCACTATTCTTGCTGGGACCCTTCTTTCTCTGTCCCACCTGTCAAACATCCCCACAACCCTTTGTTTTTGCTGGGACCCTTCTTTCTCTGTCCCACCTGTCAGACATCCTCACATTTACTGTTCTTTGCTTGAACCCTTCTTTCTCTGTCCCACCTGTTTAACATCCTTACCTCCACTGTTCTTGCTGGGACCCTTCTTTCTCTGTCACACCTGTCACTGATCTTCCTGGAACCCCCTGTCTTGACAAACACACTCTTGTCTATTTCAGCAATATTAGTCACAACCTGCTATGTTAGAGTTACTGTCCTGAGATTCCTCTCAAGATTCTGATTGAACATAAAGGTATCAGTTGTGTAAGAGAGCACCAATACCTTCAGACAGCCATCCTAGCTTAGTGCTCAGTGTGATAACCTGTTGCATTGGTCACCTCCGGTGCCAGTCTCCATCAACAGCATCTGTAGTCTCATGTGTTCCTTGCTCTGTTCTACCAGTAGGTGTAGAACTTATGCTTGGCCAGCACTGACTGTTGTTTGCTGCAGCCAGTATCATGTCCCCAGTATGCCAGAGTAGCATGATAACAGGCCCCTTCATGGTAACCCTTGTTTGGCTTTCACAGATAGCCCTTGACAATATAGAGAAGCTCAAACATGCAGAGACAGTACTAAAGGAAGCCACACTGACTGAGGAAGAAATTAGCCTTCTGACGCAGCAACACGAGGGCAAGAGAAGACTTTCAACTTCATCCCTGCCTGCCCTCCAAGTCCAGGTCAGCACACATTTATTCTTTCTGACTGATGCTTGCTGTTCTCTGAGTGTGTGTCTCTGGTTCTGTGTTATCTCTAGTATACTCTCTGATAAAAGTCTGCACAGTTCTCAGAGTTTGTGTGTCTGGTTCTGTGTTATCTCTAGTATACTCTCTGATAAATGTCTGCACAGTTCTCAGAGTTTGTGTGTCTGGCTCTGTGTTATCTCTGTCTGGTATACTCTCTGATAAATGTCTGCACAGTTCTCTGAGTTTGTGTGTCTGGTTCTGTGTTATCTCTAGTATACTTTCTGATAAATGTCTGCACAGTTCTCAGAGTGTGTTTCTCTGGTTCTGTGTTATCTTTAGTATACTCTCTGACAAATGTCTGCACAGTTCTCTGAGTTTGTGTGTCTGGCTCAGTGTTATCTCTGTCTGGTATACTCTGATAAAAGTCTGCACAGTTCTCAAAGTTTGTGTGTCTCTGTGTTATCTCTAGTATACTTTCTGATAAATGTCTGCACAGTTCTCAGAGTGTGTGTCTCTGGTTCTGTGTTATCTCTAGTATACTCTCTGATAAATGTCTGCACAGTTCTCAGAGTTTGTGTGTCTGGTTCTGTGTTATCTCTAGTATACTTTCTGATAAATGTCTGCACAGTTCTCAGAGTGTGTGTCTCTGGTTCTGTGTTATCTCTAGTATACTTTCTGATAAATGTCTGCACAGTTCTCAGAGTGTGTGTCTCTGGTTCTGTGTTATCTCTGGTATACTCTCTGATAAATGTCTGCACAGTTCTCAGAGAGTGTGTGTTTGGATCTGTGTTATCTCTAGTATACTCTCTGATAAATGTCTGCACGGTTCTCAGAGAGTGTGTGTTTGGTTCTGTGTTATCTCTGTCTGGTATACTCTCTGATAAAAGTCTGCACAGTTCTCAGAGTTTGTGTGTCTGGTTCTGTGTTATCTCTAGTATACTCTCTGATAAATGTCTGCACAGTTCTCAAAGTTTGTGTGTCTGGCTCTGTGTTATCTCTGTCTGGTATACTCTCTGATAAAAGTCTGCACAGTTCTCAGAGTTTTTGTGTCTGGTTCTGTGTTATCTCTAGTATACTCTCTGATAAACGTATGCACAGTTCTCAGAGTTTGTGTGTCTGGTTCTGTGTTATCTCTGTCTGGTATACTCTCTGATAAATGTCTGTACAGTTCTCAGAGAGTGTGTTTTTGGTTCTGTGTTATCTCTGGTATACTTTCTGATAAATGTCTGCACAGTTCTCAGAGTGTGTGTCTCTGGTTCTGTGTTATCTCTAGTATACTCTCTGATAAATGTCTGCACAGTTCTCAGAGTTTGTGTGTCTGGTTCTGTGTTATCTCTGGTATATTCTCTGATAAATGTCTGCACAGTTCTCAGAGTTTGTGTGTCTGGTTCTGTGTTATCTCTGGTATACTCTCTGATAAAAGTCTGCACAGTTCTCAGAGTTTGTGTGTCTGGTTCTGTGTTATCTCTGGTATACTCTCTGATAAATGTCTGCACAGTTCTCAGAGTTTGTGTGTCTGGTTCTGTGTTATCTCTGTCTGGTATACTCTCTGATAAATGTCTGCACAGTTCTCAGAGAGTGTGTGTCTGGTTTTGTGTTATCTCTAGTATACTCTCTGATAAATGTCTGCACAGTTCTCAGAGAGTGTGTGTTTGGTTCTGTGTTATCTCTAGTATACTCTCTGATAAATGTCTGCACAGTTCTCAGAGTTTGTGTGTCTGGTTCTGTGTTATCTCTGTCTGGTATACTCTCTGATAAAAGTCTGCACAGTTCTCAGAGTGTGTGTCTCTGGTTCTGTGTTATCTCTAGTATACTCTCTGATAAAAGTCTGCACAGTTCTCAGAGTGTGTGTTTGGTTCTGTGTTATCTCTAGTATACTCTCTGATAAATGTCTGCACAGTTCTCAGAGTTTGTGTGTCTGGTTCTGTGTTATCTCTGTCTGGTATACTCTCTGATAAATGTCTGTACAGTTCTCAGAGAGTGTGTTTTTGGTTCTGTGTTATCTCTGGTATACTTTCTGATAAATGTCTGCACAGTTCTCAGAGTGTGTGTCTCTGGTTCTGTGTTATCTCTAGTATACTCTCTGATAAAAGTCTGCACAGTTCTCAGAGTGTGTGTTTGGTTCTGTGTTATCTCTAGTATACTCTCTGATAAATGTCTGCACAGTTCTCAGAGTGTGTGTCTCTGGTTCTGTGTTATCTCTAGTATACTCTCTGATAAAAGTCTGCACAGTTCTCAGAGTGTGTGTTTGGTTCTGTGTTATCTCTAGTATACTCTCTGATAAATGTCTGCACAGTTCTCAGAGTTTGTGTGTCTGGTTCTGTGTTATCTCTGTCTGGCATGTAACGTTTTAAAGAGAACCAACGTGATGAGATACCCGGGGGGTGCATTGGATCGTAGCTTGTCCTTCAAGGAACATGTCCACCATGTGATAACAAAAGCAAGCAATTGTCTGTCGGCAATGAGTGTCATGGCAGCTTCCAATATCAAACAGAGATTACTAGTACTTCTTTTCTACAGGCTGGCGCTTTCTCCCATGGAGTATGCTATGGCCACCCTCAATGTCAGCTATACACAGATTGTTTAGATTTCACCTTGACACCGGGCTGCACAGAGGAAGAATGTCTACCTTCATGGAAGAAGTGAAGACACCAGAGAGCAACCAGTATTGCTCCAGGCTCACCTGACCACATGTTGGTGTCAGTAATGCATGACCCACTTTTTTGCGCCCCCCATCTTTTCTTTGATAGAGCATACCTGAACTTTGAGGGGGACCGTCTCACGGGTTCAGCCAGGGAAAGACACCAGGAATGTTCATTAACATTCCATCACACAGTGCTGTTAAATGCAATGATAGAATCACTAATGTAGAGCTTTGGGAGAGAACTAAACAAGTTCCAGTGGAGGGAGAGGTGAAGAAAAGACGCTGGCGTTGGAAAGGATACACATTAAGAAAATCTGAGAACAGTATAGAATGTCTTTGCACTGGAACCCACAGAGGCATAGAAATAGAAGAAGACACCATTCTGGCACTAAGGTCGTGTTCTCTGTGTGCTTCACTGTCACTTTCAACTAGGGCTGTATCGAATATTCGCCTCGTATTCGCTCGGGGGTCGAATAGTGGACCTAATAACTATTCGGTATTCGGCCGAATACTTGCGGTCGGGCAGAATACGAATAGTGATTACCTTACACCCGTTTCTGCAATGTCTTTGCCTGCTGACTTGACCGAGGCATTACAGCAGAGGTTCTCAAACTGGGTGCGTGTGCCAGGGGTGCCGCGCCGAAAATCAAGAAAAGTCGGTTATAAATTGTGACATTATTAAAGAAGGCATGAAGATACTTAAAAGTTTAAATTTAAATTGTCTTTCCTCGCCACTGTCGAAAGGTTTTTTCTGTTTGTTTCACACTCAGAGTGTATCATACTGCATTAAATGCCAACCGCAGCGTCCTAAAATTTGTCTTTGTATTTATCTCGAGGTGCGACCGATCCTCCATCTGTGGAGGTGCAGGGTGCAGCGGATAAGTCAGGTTGTGATTACATTTTGGCTGAAATTTAAAAGTGAAAAACGTGGTCTGTACAATAGTATCTGTTAGCCTCCCCAAGTAAGCACTTATATTTAAAGGCAATGCGTTCTTTTTTGTTGTGTGTGTGTGTGTGTGTGTGTGTGTGTGTGAGAGAGAGAGACAGAGAAAGAGAGAGAGAGAGAGAGAGAGAGAGAGAGAGAGAGAGAGAGAGAGAGAGAGAGAGAGAGAGAGAGAGAGAGAGAGATCTTGCATTTTTTCGTTCTTGTATGGTGTCTTTGCCCAAATCAAATTTGAAGATAACGAATGAACAAATTTTATTTTCAAAGGGTTACAAATTGGGCACGCAGGCCCGTCTGACATTCGGCCCTTCAAGCACTCATTTCTCAGAGCACCAATGCCTGCTGTCAATAATGCATGTTATAGATATAATAAAGAAATATACATTCTAGAATAATGCATACACACACCATGTGTACACAATCGTACACACTCACACACACGTATACATACTCCTACATGCACACTCATATACAGACATACGTAATACTTAAACACATGTATCTACGTACATACACATAAATGCACAAACAGAAAACACACACACATACATTTATGGATATACATGCACATAAACATTCCATACATACACACCTATACATGCATCCATGCATACACACATATACAATCACATGTACAGACATTAACATATGCCCACAACCACACATTTACACTCATATAAATACATACACTCACATACATGCATACATATATACACACACATACATGCATACATACACACATTTATACATACACACACATACAAACACACATACTTACACAGCTAAATATGCATACATACATCCACCAACACGCATACATACACACACAGATACATAAATACATGCATATACAAACAAGATATTGCTAACGAGAATGTGTGAAGGGGCGTTTAAATTACAACGAATGAACGGCCGAGCGAACGATGATTTAAATGCGAATTTGGCACATGGATAACATCAGATGAAAGATGCATAACTGTAATAAAAAAACAGAAAACTGCATTTTATAAAATGAAGAATATCTTATGCAATATATCTTTGTCGTTGAAGGTTAGAAAAAGAATTCTTGCTTGCTAGATACATCTAGTTTTAACATTTGGCTGTATGTCCTGGACAATCAGTAGGCAGGCCAAACAATTTCTTGAGGCCTCAGAGATGTGGTTTTACACAAAAATGCTTAAAATACCTTGGACACGTAAAAAGAGCAAAAAAGAGGTTTTGAAAGAGGCCGGAATCCGAAGACAACTATCACAGACAACAGAAGGAGACAGTCATATTTTTCGGCCTTGTTATGAGAAGAGGGAAAATAGAACATGTGGTGACCACTGGAAAGATCTGTGGAAGGAGGGATAAAGGAAGACAACGAGAGAAGATTCTTGACAGTCTTGTTGCATGGCATGGAGGTGTGTCGGCACACGAACTGATACATGCTGCAGGAGATCTTCTTTGTCGGCTACTTCTTCTTCTTTGCCTTTACCGGCTACTTCTTCTTCTTTGCCTTTTCCAGCTACTTATTCTTCTTTGCTTTTACCGGCTACTTATTTTTCTTTGCCTTTAATGGCTACTTCTTCTTCTTTGCCCTTACTGCCTACCTCTTCTTCTTTGCCTTTACTGGCTACTTCTTCTTCTTCTTTGCCTTTACTGGTTACTACTTCTTCTTTGCCTTTACCGGCTACTTCTTCTTCTTTGCCTTTACTGGCTACTTCTTCTTCTTCTTTGCCTTTACCGGCTACTTCTTCTTTGCCTTTACCGGCTACTTCTTCTTCTTTGCATTTACCGGCTACTTATTTTTCTTTGCCTTTACCGGCTACTTCTTCTTTGCCTTTACCGGCTACTTCTTCTTTGCCTTTACCGTCTACTTCTTCTTCTTTGCCTTTACTGGGTACTTCTTCTTCTTTTCATTTACCGGCTACTTCTTCTTCTTTGCCTTTACTGGTTACTTCTTCTTCTTTGCATTTACCGGCTTCTTCTTCTTTGCCTTTACCGGCTACTTCTTCTTCTTTGCCTTTACCGACTACTTCTTCTTTGCTTTTACCGGCTACTTCTTCTTCTTTGCCTTTACTGGCTACTTCTTCTTCTTTGCATTTACCGGCTACTTCTTCTTCTTTGCCTTTACTGGCTACTTCTTCTTCTTTGCATTTACTGGCTTCTTCTTCTTTGCCTTTACCGGCTACTTCTTCTTCTTTGCCTTTACCGGCTACTTCTTCTTCTTTGCTTTTACCGGCTACTTCTTCTTCTTTGCCTTTACCGGCTACTTCTTCTTCTTTGCTTTTACCGGCTACTTCTTCTTCTTTTGCCTTTACCGGCTACTTCTTCTTCTTTGCCTTTCTGGCTACTTCTTCTTCTTTGCCTTTCTGGCTACTTCTTCTTCTTTGCCTTTCTGGCTACTTCTTCATCTTTGCCTTTCTGGCTACTTCTTCTTTGCCTTTACCGGCTACTTCTTCTTTGCCTTTACTTGCTACTTTTTCTTTGCCTTTACTGGCTACTTCTTCTTTGCCTTTACCGGCTACTTCTTCTTTGCCTTTACTCGCTACTTCTTCGTTGCCTTTACTGACTACTCCTTATTCTTTGCATTTACTGGCTACTTCTTCTTCTTTGCCTTTACTGGCTACTTCTTCTTTGCCTTTACTGGTTACTTCTTCTTTGCCTTTACCGGCTACTTCTTCTTCTTTGCCTTTACCGGCTACTTCTTCTTTGCCTTTACCGGCTACTTCTTCTTCTTTACTGGCTACTTCTTCTTTGCGTTTATCAGCGATTTTTCCCCCTTTACCGGCTACTTCTTCTTCTTTGCCTTTACTGGCTACTTCTTCTTCTTTGCCTTTACCGGCTACTTCTTCTTTGCCTTTACCGGCTACTTCTTCTTTGCCTTTACCGTCTACTTCTTCTTCTGTGCCTTTACCGGCTACTTCTTCTTCTTTGCCTTTACCGACTACTTCTTCTTCTTTGCCTTTACCGGCTACTTTTTCTTCTTTGCCTTTACTGCTACTTCTTCTTCTTTGCCTTTACCGGCTACTTCTTCTTTGCCTTTACCAGCTACTTCTTCTTTGCCTTTACCGTCTACTTCTTCTTCTTTGCCTTTACCGGCTACTTTTTCTTCTTTGCCTTTACTGGCTACTTCTTCTTCTTTGCCTTTACCGGCTACTTCTTCTTTGCCTTTACGGGCTACTTCTTCTTTGCCTTTACCGTCTACTTCTTTTTCTTTGCCTTTACTGGGTACTTCTTCTTCTTTTCATTTACCGGCTACTTCTTCTTCTTTTTATTTACCGGCTACTTTTTCTTCTTTGCCTTTACTGGCTACTTCTTCTTCTTTGCCTTTACCGGCTACTTCTTCTTTGCCTTTACCGACTACTTCTTCTTTGCCTTTACCGGCTACTTCTTCTTTGCCTTTACCGGCTACTTTTTCTTTGCCTTTACCGGCTACTTCTTCTTTGCGTTTATCAGCGATTTTTTCCCCCTTTACCGGCTACTTCTTCTTTGCATTTACCGACTACTTCTTCTTTGCGTATACCGGCTACTTTTTCATCTTTACCGGCTATATATATATATATATATATATATATATATATATATATATATATATATATATATATATATATATATATATATATATATATATATGTTGTCGGGGGAGGGAGGGGGCAATAGGGCTCCTCAACCTGAAGATTGTTGCATGGAAACATGGCGATAAATGGTCTGTACCCAACATCTGGATGTCGTTTTGCACATCTTGTGAAATCACAATGTCCTCTCATTACTGCTATCACTGCAGACACTGACTTAGAGTCGGGATAATGAAATCTGTACCTCGGGTTGCAATCATTGCCCAGATGGGCGGGCTATGTCCCAGTCAGTCGGGGGGGGGGGTGCGTGCGTGCGTGCGCGCGTGCGTGTGTGCGCGCGCGTGCGTGTGTGTGTGTTGGACGATATCATCACCTGGTTACCTGGACTGTTTATTGTACGCTGCACTTGTGTAGATCGAGTACTAGACTGATACACCCTACTTCTTTCTAAACGGAGCCATGGAGAGACACGAGACCTCCCTAGCAATGTCCCCAGTGAACTGAGACTGGTACAGAGTCCGGAGGAGCGTCTCTATAGCAACTTCACGCAACCGCAAGTCTATGGCGGGAGCTCTAACCACCTGGGCACCAATGAATGAGGCTTACGAGTTCATAGACTGTTCTCCAGAGCATTCAGCAACCATAGGCCAACCACCTACCCGCTCCTTGCTTGCGTGTCTGTCCGGCAAGCAGCGGATGGAGGGGATTTGCTGGAGAAATCTCACATTTGACTAGTTGCTGGCTTCATTCTGTAAGACGTAGTGGCGGGAAAGCCGGGTCACACAGACGTGTTTGCAGGTGGCTGTCATATGTTTAAGTTTGGACCGGCAAAGAGCTTTCTATCGGCGCAAGTCACAACCAAAGGTTGCGGGTGCTAACAAACGCAGTGACGAAGTCTAACTTGTATTACTAGCGACTAGCTGTATCTGTGTCCTGGCTCTGGTGTCGGGAGTGGTGTGGGCAGCCGTGGTAGTCACTGTTTCTAGGGACATGCTTGCGCCTGGCTAGCGTCCTGTAATTGTCATCTGAAATCATTAGCCGTCTTAACCACTGTTGTTCCACACTGTGTGTTAGATCACCGGGGCTTGTCCATGCCATCAGTACAGGAATGTGCTTGCGTGTTTCTGTCGGATGTACCTGTCTTGGTAAGTGATGCCACTTAAAATTATCAATACCACCAGCACCACCGCTGCTGCTGCTGCTGCTGCTGCTGCTGCTGCTGCTACTACTACTACTACTACTACTACTACTACTACTACTATACCACCACCACTGCTGCTGCTGTTTCTACCTCCACCATTACAACAACAACAACTACTACTTCTGCTGCAACTGCTGCTGCTACAACGACCACTGCTGCAACACACTGATATCACCACCATTGCTATAAGTCAAAAGCAAACGTACAAGGTTTGATGGAGGGCTGGCGTTCACTGACAGATGAAGATAAAGTCGCCGAGGCAACAGCATCTGTTGGGGCTGGGTGGCTTCTGGTAGCTAAGTACACACCTGTTGGGGCTAGGTGGCTTCTGGGAGCTAAGTACACACCTTTTGGGGCTAGGTGGCTTCTAGGAGCTGTACACACCTGTTGGGGCTAGGTGGTTTCTGGGAGCTGTACACACCTGTTGGGGCTAGGTGGCTTCTGGGAGCTGTACACACGAGTTGACCTTTCTGATGTGACAGTAGACATGTGACTGTAATGGTTATCACCTACAGCATATGACATGTGACTGTAATGGTTAACACCTACAGCATATGACAACTGCACAGTGAGAATAAACATCATTGGGTTTTAACAGGGTTCTGTGATGTCGATTCTTTTTTTAAAAAAAAATGCCAACCGTAAAAAAAAAAAAAAAGGCTTTTTGGCTCAGAATGCGTTCTTATTAAATGGTGATCCTGTCTGTGCTCGGCCTTCAGGTTTCGTTTACTGTCTCTCTTGGTCTCTGCCTGCCTCTCTTCCCCTCCAACTGTCATGTTGTCACCACATACTCCCCCATCATGATGTTCCAATCATTGGGGCTGGTTTGTTCTGATGCTGCTGAACACGTCCTTTGTGTTAGAGGTTTGAGAAATGTTGTTTTACAGAAAAACACTACCCATCTACACCCGTATATCATCCACAAAAGTCAGTATCCTTCCAACTCCTGGTGCTTCTAGGCTTGCAATCTTGCTCGTATACACGTTGAAGAGCACAGGCGAGATGGCGGATCCCTGTGGCAGTCCTGGGGCCAAACTACATGGTTCTGAGGTCCATGAGCCCAGTCGGAGAGCAACCCGACGTGAATACAGGACAACTGCAACTCAATTCACCAGCCATGGACTGACCTACTTCTCCTTCACTGGCAGAAGAAGAAGAATAACAAATATAGTTTGACTTTTCCCCTTGAATCATCATCATCAGGTGCCTTGCCGACTGGCGTGGGCGATCATGCCTCTCCATATTCTGCGATCTCCTGCAGCATGTATCAGTTCGTGTGCCGACACACCTCCATGCCATGCAACAAGACTGTCAAGCATCTTCTCTCGTTGTCTTCCTCTATCTCTCCTTCCACATATCGTTCCAGTGGTCAGAACATTTTCTATTTTCCCTCTTCTCATAACATGGCCGAAAAATGATGACTGTCTCCTTCTGATGTCTGTGATAAGTTGTCTTCGGGCTCCCGCCTCTTTCAAAACCTCTTGGTTGCTCTTTTTGGCTGTCCAAGGTATTCTAAGCATTCTTCTGTAAAACCACATACATCTCCGAGGCCTCCAGAAATTGTTTGGCCTGCCTACCGATTGTCCAGGATTTACAGCTATATGTTAAAACTGGATGTATGTAGCAAGCAAGAATTCTTTTTCTAACTCTCAGTGACAAGGATATATTGCACAAGATGTTTTTCATTTTATAAAATGCAGTTTTTGCCTGACCTATTCTATTTCTTATCTCAGTTACGCATCTTCAATCTGATGTTATCCATGTGCCCAGATACTTAAATTTCTGTACTTGTCCTAAAATAACACCATCAATTTTTATTACACATTTAGGAATAATTCGTTTCTTTGATACCACCATTACTTCTGTCTTCCCATTATTCAAACTGAGGCCCATTCTTCCACTTTGTAACACCGCAATGTGTATCATTTCCTGTAGTTCTTTCTGATTTGTTGCTATCAAGACTGTGTCATCAGCATAACGTAAATTGTTTATATTGTGCCCACCAACCACAATTCCGGGCTCACATTATATATTCACTGTATATTGAAAACAAATCAGGTGACAGTACACATCCTTGTCGTACGCCCCTCTTTATGCTTTGAAATATACCTAAACAGTTGTTAATTCTTATAGCTGCTGTTTGCTGCCAATACATATTCTTTATTATTCTTAGATCTTTCCCATCAATGTTTAATTTTTCTAACAGTTTGATTACTTCTTCATGCTTCACACAGTCAAATGCTTTTGTATAGTCTATGAAGCATATGTACAAATCAGTCTTTACTTCTATAGCTCTTTCTGACAATGTCCTTAGGATGTATATGGCATTGTTTGTACCTTTTCCTTCCACAAATCCACATTGTTCATCGCTGATTTCTGGTTTAATTTTGTTTCTTATTCTTCTCATAATTATTCTCAGTAAAATCTCAGTCATGTGACTCATAAGACTTATTGTGCGATGGTCTTCACATTTTATAGTGCCTGGTTTCTTCGGCAGAGCTATAAATATGGATTTTAAAAGGTCATTTGGAATATACCCACTATTATAAATATCATTTAAAAGTTTAGTTATTATTTCAATTACAAAATTTCCCAGTGCTTCGGTTTCTTCCAGTCAGATGTTGTCTGGCCCGGGTGCTTTTCCTTTCCATAAGATGTATTGCATTCTCAACTTCTGCAGTCATTATTGGTGGACCATCATTGTTGGTCTGCAGTTCTACATCTAGTCTATTATCATCATACAATTCCCCTATATAATCTGTCCATCTGTTAATTATATTACTATGTCCCATTATTAAGTCACCATCTTTTGATTTCAAACATCCTGTGCTGTTACATGTCATCTTTCCTGTTAACCTATTTATCTGTTGGTACATGGAATGTGAGTCTTTCCTGTGATTTTCCCCAATCTCTGTACACATTTGATTCAGCCAGGCTTCTTTAGCCACTTTGCATTTGTTCACTATTTCTTTTTGTATTCTAGAGTATTCTTCTTTATCATACTTTTTCTTCCTTCTTTCATCCATCAACTGCAGAATTTTGGTTGACACCCATTTCTTTTTTGCGACTCTATGGGTTGGTGGGATTGCCACTTTAGATGTCTGCTGAATTGACTCACGCAACATATCTCACTGTTCATGAATAGTCTGTATAATTTCCATTGCATTATACCGGTTTTGTACAGTGACATTGTACTGGTCCTTAATTTCTTTATCCGTTCTAAGAATTCATAAATTTAACTTGATGTTCTGTGGTGTTTTTCTAATGTTCTTTAGTTTTATTCTAACTTTTCCTACAACTGGAACATGGTCACTAAAGCAGTCTGCTCCTGGTCTAGTTTTTGCTCCAACTACGCTGCTCCTGAATCTTCTAGAAATCAAAATATAATCAATCTGATTGCGGACATTATCACCAGGACTTTTCCAAGTCCACAATCTTCGAGGATGGTGTTTAAACCAGGTGTTACCTATTATCATGCTGCGTGACTCAGCCCATGCTATTAATCTGTCACCTCTCACATTCTTTTCTCCTAGGCCATAGCCACCAGTTATTCCGTACACTTTTCACTTCCTATTTTCGCGTTGAAATCTCCAAGTACCATTGTTACTTCACAATTTTTGCATTGATCAACAGCCATGTCTAACTCATCATAAAATGCATCAATATCGTCCTCTGAACTATCTGCTGTTGGGGCATAAATCTGTACTAAGTTGATGTCAAACGGTCTGCCGCGAAGTTTTACTAATAGTACTCTATCTGATATTGTCCAAAATCCTTTCACAGTTTTTGAGTTCTTTTGATCCAAAATAATACCAACTTCCTTGCTATATTCCTTCCCACCCGAGTAAATAATTCTGTACTGATCTGAATACTTTTCACCTGCTCCTGGCCATCGCATTTCACTAATTCCTAATATGTTGACGTTCATTCTTTTCATTTCCATCTTGATGTTATCCAACTTTCCGTTTTGTACGAGTGTTCTGACATTTCATGTACCAATGTTCATGATGTTTCTACCATTTACTTTTTATACAGTAGCTGGATGACGGTCGGGTATCACCCGTAGAACATGATGCTCCCTGCCGGACGAGGTGATTCCACTGGAATCCCTATTCACGTCGTTATCTGAATATGTATTATTTTGAGGTATGATTTTCTTGGGATAGTACATCGGTGGTTTCCCCTTGACTTCCGCCGGTTTGCATATGGTTTGACTCCAATAGCCTTTGTCTAAAGAGACTTACCCTGCAAGGCAGCAGGGGGGAGAGGTTATGGCGCCTCTTACCCGCCGATGGCTATGTCGTAGAGTTTTGAGGTATTTTCCCCTTGAATAACTGAATGAAACAACAAAACTGCGAGTTAGACGCAGAAGCCCGCATGCGTAAATAGAAAGAGCTGGGTGCTTTCACCGGTTATTTCTCAGAGTCCCACGTATGGACAACCTTGTGGTGCCACAAAACAAAGATCGCAGATACTGACATCGAGCCCGTGCTGTGATGGCAGGCCGACGATGTCAGTGAGCAAACATTGCTGGGGCAGCATTCTTGTGCCCCCTGGCTTCATTCACCGCTGACAGAAGAATCTATCGATCTCTCTTCTGTTGATTGATTTGTACCAGCCCTGCCTCCACTGTGACTGGGCGCTGCCTGATCACTTGGGTAATGAAGATGCTTTCTACAAGTTCGGGTGTTTAGATTGTTTACATCATGAAGACGTGTTTGACCTGATCTGGTGTTTAGATTGTTTACATAATGAAGACGTGTTTTACCTGATCTGGTGTTTAGATTGTTTACACAATGAAGACGTGTTTTACCTGATCTGGTGTTTAGATTGTTTACATAATTAAGACGTGTTTTACCTGATCTGGTGTTTAGATTGTTTACATAATGAAGACGTATTTACCTGATCTGGTGTTTAGACTGTTTACATAATGAAGATGTATTTACCTGATCTGGTGTTTAGACTGTTTACATAATGAAGATGTATTTACCTGATCTAGTGTTTAGACTGTTTACATAATGAAGATGTATTTACCTGATCTGGTGTTTAGACTGTTTACATAATGAAGATGTATTTACCTGATCTGGTGTTTAGATTGTTTACCTAATGAAGATGTATTTACCTGATCTAGTGTTTAGATTGTTTACATAATGAAGACGTGTTTTACCTGATCTGGTGTTTAGATTGTTTACATAATGAGGACGTGTTTTACCTGATCTGGTGTTTAGATTGTTTACATAATGAAGACGTGTTTTACCTGATCTGGTGTTTAGATTGTTTACATAATGAAGACGTGTTTTACCTAATCTAGTGTTTAGATTGTTTACATAATGAAGACGTGTTTTACCTGATCTGTTGTTTAGATTGTTTACATAATGAAGACGTGTTTTACCTGATCTGTTGTTTAGATTGTTTACATCATGAAGACGTGTTTTACCTGATCTGGTGTTTAGATTGTTTACATAATGAAGACGTGTTTTACCTGATCTGGTGTTTAGATTGTTTACATAATGAAGACGTGTTTTACCTGATCTGGTGTTTAGATTGTTTACATAATGAAGACGTGTTTTACCTGATCTGGTGTTTAGATTGTTTACATAATGAAGACGTGTTTTACCTCATCTGGTGTTTAGATTGTTTACATAATGAAGACGTGTTTTACCTGATCTGGTGTTTAGATTGTTTACATAATGAAGATGTATTTACCTGATCTGGTGTTTAGATTGTTTACATAATGAAGACGTGTTTTACCTGATCTGGTGTTTAGATTGTTTACATAATGAAGACTTGTTTTACCTGATCTGGTGTTTAGATTGTTTACATAATGAAGACGTGTTTTACCTGATCTGGTGTTTAGATTGTTTACATAATGAAGATGTATTTACCTGATCTGGTGTTTAGATTGTTTACATAATGAAGACGTGTTTTACCTGATCTGGTGTTTAGATTGTTTACATAATGAAGGCGTATTTACCTGATCTGTTGTTTAGACTGTTTACATAATGAAGATGTGTTTACCTGATCTAGTGTTTAGATTGTTTACATAATGAAGACGTGTTTACCTGATCTGGTGTTTAGATTGTTTACATAATGAAGATTTATTTACCTGATCTGGTGTTTAGATTGTTTACATAATGAAGATGTGTTTACCTGATCTGGTGTTTAGATTGTTTGCCTAATGAAGATGTGTTTTACCTGATCTGGTGTTTCGATTGTTTACATAATCTAGATGTGTTTACCTGATCTGGTATTTACGTGGTCTGATATTTACGTGATATGGTATTTACGTGGTCTGATAATTACATAATCTGATATGTACATGGTCATGGTGCTGTGCATGCTTGTTAAATTATTTGTACTGCCGAAAAGTTATATCTGTTCGTCCACTCCTTGACTCTAGTCTTGTTCCAGAATTTGACCTCTATGTGCACCTCCGTTTTACAGATGTAGCCTATTTGCATGCAGACTGGTGATTCCTTTTCATTCAGGCATATGTTTTCAGACATCGAAGGAAACACCCCCAATTAATCGGCTTTTACGACATGCTTATTAGTGGTCAGTGAACCTGCCTTCTCCACCACCTTTTTACCCCCCCCCCTCCCCCACCCCCGAGTGGTTGCCTGAACCTCCACGGGGAAGATTATTTGGTTTTCTGATTTGTCTACAACTTGGTAGGTTGTATCTGAAGTGTGAATAATTCACTGTGGTTACATTGTTATTATTATGATTGTCTCAACTAAACGAGCCTTGTCGACTCCTTGACGCATACTAAGCTTATAGGGCTAGACTTGTATTTGTTAGATCATTTGGCTCTCAGGGGGCTATGTGGTGACACTGGTCGCCTTTACTTCCCAGGACTGCACCTACGACCTTCCGATCGGCAGGGGCGCGTCTACGCTACACTATGCCACTCCTGTTAAAATATAGTTTTTTTTTCATCATCATCACCATCATCATCATCTTCATCATCTTCTTCTTCTCTTATTTTTCATCATCATCATGATCATGATCATCATCTTCTTCTCTTCTTTTTCAACATCATCATCATATTCTTTTTCTCTTCTTTTTCATCATCATCATCTTCTTCTTCTTCCTCTTCTTCTTTTTCATCATCATCATAATCATTATTATCATTATCATCATCATCTTCTTCTTCTTCTTTGTTTTTCTTCTTCTCCTCCGCCTCCGTCGTCAGTTGTTAATCATCGTAAACCAATCATGTATACAACAAACTTGAAAGGCTGTGCTAGACTAGGAAATTGTTCAAACCGCCAATAGCACAGAAACTGGAAGAAAGAGTCGGCATGAACTTAAAGCGCATTTATGTATCGGGACCGATGTTTGTCCAACTGCCGTCGACGGCTGTCCGCGGCAAGCCCAGTCGCTTATATATATATATATATATATATATATATATATATATATATATATATATATATATATATATATGTGTGTGTGTGTGTGTGTGTGTGTGTGTGTGTGTGTTATGCTTGTTGTATGGGGGTGTGCGCGCTTGCATGCCTTTATAGTTGAACCTACAATTGTGCGCTATTACGATGATATTGAAAACACATCTCCAGAACTCGTACAAACCGTATTTTGTCAGGGAAGTGCCATATGAGCCGGCAGAGATAAATATTTCAAACAGTTGTGAAAGATTAATGCGCGCATGCAGAACTGACTGGGTAAGACAAGAAACCATTGACGGCATGAAAAACTGCCCCTGCCATTGGATAACTGCCAAGAGTTGCTTGAATGTTGCCTAGGAAACAGGCGTGTGCCGGTGAAGAATGGCGGCAAATATCTGGCACGTGCAGCGGTTACAAAGTATCGCTGGTAGCGGCCGCAGACCTGACCTCTTCAAAGTAAGTTCTCTGTTCTGTTGTCACCTGCGTGCTTGTCTAGTAGAATGGCCTTTTCCTCGTTACGCATAAACTGGACATCCCAAGTGAGTTAGTTCACCCCCACCCTCTCCCTCGGCACGCATAAACTGGACATCCCAAGTGAGTTAGTTCACCCCCACCCTCTCCCTCGGCACGCATAAACTGGACATCCCAAGCGAGTTAGTTCACCCCCACCCTCTCCCCCGGCACGCATAAACTGGACATCCCAAGTGAGTTAGTTCACCCCCACCCTCTCCCTCGGCACGCATAAACTGGACATCCCAAGCGAGTTAGTTCACCCCCACCCTCTCCCTCGGCACGCATAAACTGGACATCCCAAGCGAGTTAGTTCACCCCCACCCTCTCTCCTTCGGCACGCATAAGCTGGACAGCCCAAGCGAGTTAGTTCACCCCCCCCCCCCCCCCTCGGCACGCATAAACTGGACATCCCAAGCGAGTTAGTTCACCCCACTGTCTCCCTCGGCACGCATAAGCTGGACATCCCAAGCGAGTTAGTTCACCCCCTCCCTCGTCACGCATAAACTGGACATCCCAAGCGAGTTAGTTCACCCCCACCCTCTCCCTCGGCACGCATAAGCTGGACATCCCAAGCGAGTTAGTTCACCCCCTCCCTCGTCACGCATAAACTGGACATTCCAAGCGAGTTAGTTCACCCCCAACCCCTCCCTCGGCACGCATAAACTGGACATCTGTGACGAGCTGGTCTGGACAGCTGTTTCTGTCCTTTTAAATATTGCTTTGTTTAAATAAAATTATTACCAAAGTTCTGAACATTTTCCTATTGCTTTTAATTAGCATAATAACACTGGATTAATTAAGAAATTTCTTACCCCTTTCTTAATGCTTCATTGGAGCAAAATTATAATTAAAGAGTTGAAAGGTAATAAAGGCGAATGAGATGATTAGTCAAGGGGAACTGAAGAGTAACTTCCTCCTTTTTAAAGACTTCCTGTTCCCTTTTCAATTCAGAAATTGACCGGTTCAGACTAAAGTTCTTAGTCCGCCTGTGGTCCAATTTTCTGTTTGAATTCCCTGCCAGGGGTGAGTTAAAAGAATAAGTTTAATTTGATGTTTTGCTGCTTATTCCTCTGAATTAATTCCACAGGTTAAATTCTGAAATTTAATGCCCACATGGCTCAAAAACTATGATAAATTTCTTTATCCTTACTAACCACGTTTATGATCTAGTATGTACATGTATGCAAACATATTATCTATTTGATGATTGAATTAATGTTTATTTGCTACTAGAAACGTGCATTGGTATTTTCAATTATTATACTTATATTAATTAAGTGATAATTATGTCCTCATGTGAAATCTCGGCCAGTTCCGGTTTCCAGCATGGTGGGACAATTAAAAAGGAATGAAGTGTATATTCATTATACCTAATCCCTTCTAAGTTAAATTTTTACCTCATGGTGATATTAGCTTAATAAATCACTGTCTTGCTTTAATTTAGATTTAGTCCAGATAATTCTGAGACTAGTTTAAGAGCTTGGAAAGTGAATAACACAGTGAGGCTGAATTTAATATTCACACTGTCAGAAAAGAAGAAGAAAGATGTATGGCCCATGCTTGTAATTATTATTGTTGTAGATATATTTCCCTATTACTAGGAATACATTTCAGTTCTACAGCAGGTGGCCTTACAATTGTAATAATTATATTTCACCCTTTTCAACTTCTAAACTCTACTGAATAAGGTTTAGGACATGTGTGGATTTAGATTTAAACTGGAGTGAGTGTTGTATATTTTATGTTAATACCGTGACAGATGGAAAGCCCATTGTCATCTATGATTGTATTTTGACATCTATCCCAGCACCCAGTATATTGATGGAGATATGTCAATCCCATTTGTTTTCAAACAGTGCAAAGCACCTGTTATGAGTTCCTGGTCTTGGTAAACTCACTCCCTGTTTCTCATTCATTGTGATGTGAACCCATATGGTTAAAATGAGAATATTGTGAAATATGACTGTGTATGTCTGTGTGTGTAAGCATGTTAACCCTTTAAAGGAGTACTAGTGTGCAGACATCAGAACTATTTACACTGAGGAATGTCCTTTCTTTTTGTGTGATGTAAACTCTTGTTCTTGAGAGTATTCATGAAACTGGTTTCCTAAATATTTCCCCATCAGGATTATGGACCATGTTCTGTATACATTCCCATTCTATACCAGTAGAATGTGAACACCTGTTACTATCCTACTCCATATATATGTGTGTAGTGTAACAGTTTAAAGACTGGAGGTATTGTTGTCTCCAGTTAGAACCTTCCTGACTGTTTGTATAAGGACTGTTCTATTGTTCTAGTTCCAGATGGTAAATACAGGTGGGAGTCCAGAAGTAGATCCTAAGCTTAGCTGCAGATACCCGATTGTCTGGACTGGACTGGAAGATTCGGTCTGCCTGATGTGTTTCCGAAGCTTAGTCAGAAGCTGACAACAGAAACCTAAGCCACAGCTAAGTGGACAGTGTTCACTAACCTTGTATAACAGGATTTTATATCCACAGCCATTTTGTTTATTATTTTGATATCCAATTCTGAATAAATGTTAGTTTTAATGTTCCTACAGTTTTATGAAGTTTCATTTTAACTGTAAGTGTGTCAGTGAACAAAAGCTAGTATAACTTTAATACATTTAAATATACAATTAATTACAGTAGGGAATAAGATGTGGGCAAACCCCGAATCCTCTCATTTAACCAGCAAGGCTGGGGTTACTATAGTACCTTATGATGTTTCACTGTTTGTAATTCCCTCTGTGAATTGCACATAGTGCATTCGCTAGTGTAAAGCGAAGTTACCCGCCACAACATCCCAAGCGAGTTAGTTCACCCTCTCCCTCGGCACGCATAAACTGGACATCCCAAGCGAGTTAGTTCACCCCCACCTCCTCGGCACGCATAAACTGGACATCCCAAGCGAGTTAGTTCACCCCCACCTCCTCGGCACGCATAAACTGGACACCCCAAGCGAGTTAGTTCACCCCCCTCCCTCGGCACGCATAAACTGGACATCCCAAGCGAATTAGTTCACCCCCTCTCTCGTCAAGCATAAACTGGACATCCCAAGCGAATTAGTTCACCCCCTCTCTCGTCACGAATAAACTGGACATCCCAAGCGAATTAGTTCACCCCCTCCCTCGTCACGCATAAACTGGACATCCCAAGCGAGTTAGTTCACCCCTCGCCCTTTCTTGTACACAGCAGACACCTGGACTGTTGTAACACATCTCAAAATCTGGGATATTTACAAAACCAGCTTAGCCCACTGTTTTCACGTGTTCATTTTAGCTTATTCTCTTGCCTTTTGTTTTGTTTCATGCGATGACCCCTCTGTCTATTGTATTGTTGTCCTTCCCATCAGCGCCATCTATGTCGTGCGACTTTCTGCCATGTCGTTTTCCCAGTGGTTAGATTCGGTATCGCAACACGCGGATAACGTGTATGTATATGCTTGTTCTACTTGACCTGTACTTGTGTTGCTCACGGATGAAGACTGGTGGAAACATGCGTGTCCTAGTACCGAGCTTTCATATACTAATCTGATTTTCTACATGGCTGCTGAGTATATTGTCCACCGGATGGGTAGTTATGGGATTCAGCCTGGGTCCCTGCTAGCGTGCTGCTAGTTAATGTTTCCTGTCATTGCTTCTCTTCTCATTGTGTTAGTGTAAGTCTGTGAAGGGCGCTCTGAGTCTGCTGTCTCAGCGATGGGCCCAGTGTTCGGGGGAACGGTCCAGGTTTGAAATGGTTGTGTAAGTTAACTGCCTTGTTTAGACGAAGCCCTTATCTTGACCGTGGTCTCAAACACCAGTTAGCCGTTGGAATTATGTGACTAGCCGCGTGTGGTTGCTATTGCTCACAGGGTCTTACATTGACGTTTGCTCATACATATTCATTTAGTTTTTCTGAATCGTTGCTCTGACTGCATTGTTGCTGTAGTTTATAGGTTGACAGGTGACGGTGGCTGCCGCAGTTGACCGACACCGTAGTTGACCGACACTGTAATTGACCGACACTGTAGTTGACCGACACTGTAATTGACCGACACCGTAGTTGACCGACACTGTAATTGTGCGTAGATTATCCTGTAGCTGCAGCGTTTGCCCGTGTGTCTGTATCTGGACTCATAAGGCCAAAATCTACCATGCGTGTCGCAGAAGGCTCTTTCTTAGCGTTCACTGGCTGTAAACTCCTGCGAAAAGTTCTGTTTGTTAGTTAGACTTTTGGGTGCAGATCCGTTTCATAGATTATTTGTATGCAGACTGTTGTTTCCTTTCCCCGGGAACCCGCACGGGGAACCGCAGAAGGCGATACAGAAACTGTTGATCTGAGACTGGCGACTTTGTGTACAGAAAAATAGAGATACAACATGGAGTCAGTGGTCAACAAGTGTACACGTTGCTCGCGGTGATTGGCGTGTGGTCAACAAGTGTACACGTTGCTCGCGGTGATTGGCCTGTGGTCAACAAGTGTACACGTTGCTCGCGGTGATTGGCCTGTGGTCAACAAGTGTACACGTTGCTCGCGGTGATTGGCGTGTGTCAACAAGTGTACACGTTGCTCGCGGTGATTGGCCTGTGGTTGGTGTTTCATTAGTCAGAGGATGAAGAAGAGTAAGAGAATGTAAACAAGTCTCATCAACCTGGAAAGAGAAGGAGGAGTAGTGGACATGAAAGATGAACATGTAGACGGGGTATGAAGGAATACATGAAGACTAACACCCACAACAGCTGGGGTAAACAGTCAGATGTGTAAGCATTGTTGGTAGTGTTGGACAGATGGCGGCTGATGACAAACTGATCATTGGCTGGGTACATTTGGTTAAGTGCAGTTACTCAACACACAAACTCCTGTACAGCTTTTTGTGCAGTCCACCTCGCAGTCAATCTGTTATCTTGACTTGTGTGTGGGGGTGGGGGAGGGGGGGGGGAGTAACTGCCAACATGAAAGCACAATGTGAAATATGCTGACCAGGCCAGTGTTTGTTCTGTGTGTGTGGGAGTGGGGGAGGGGGAGAAGTAACTGCCAACATGAAAGCACAGTGTGAAATATGCTGACCAGGCCAGTGTTTGTTTTGTGTGTGTGGGAGGGGGAAGTAACTGCCAGCATGAAAGCACAATGTGAAATATGCTGACCAGGCCAGTGTTTGTTCTGTGTGTGTGTGTGGGAGGGGGAAGTAACTGCCAACATAAAAGCACAGTGTGAAATATGCTGACCAGGCCAGTGTTTGTTCTGTGTGTGTGGGAGGGGGAAGTAACAACTAACATGAAAGCACAGTGTGAAATATGCTGACCAGGCCAGTGTTTGTTCTGTGTGTGTGGGAGGGGGAAGTAACTGCCAGCATAAAAGCACAATGTGAAATATACTGACCAGGCCAGTGTTTGTTCTGTGTGTGTGTGGGGGAGGGGGAAGTAACTGCCAACATGAAAGCACAGTGTGAAATATGCTGACCAGGCCAGTGTTTGTTCTGTGTGTGTGGGAGGGGGGAGTAACTGCCAACATGAAAGCACAGTGTGAAATATACGGACCAGGTCAGTGTTTGTTCTGTGTGTGTGGGAGGGGGGGAGTAACTGCCAACATGAAAGCACAGTGTGAAATATGCTGACCAGGCCAGTGTTTGTTCTGTGTGTGTGTGGGAGGTGGAAGTAACTGCCAACATGAAAGCACAGTGTGAGATATGCTGACCAGGCCAGTGTTTGTTCTGTGTGTGTGGGAGGTGGAAGTAACTGCCAGCATGAAAGCACAGTGTGAAATATGCTGACCAGCCAGTGTTTGTTCTGTGTGTGTGGGGGAGGGGGGGGGAGGGATGTGAAATATGCTGACAAGGCCAGTGTTTGTTCTGTGTGTGTGGGAGGGGGAAGTAACTGCCAACATGAAAGCACAGTGTGAAATAAGCTGACCAGGCCAGTGTTTGTTCTGTGTGTGTGTGTAAGGGGGGGGGGAGGGATGTGAAATATGCTGACCAGGCCAGTGTTTGTTCTGTGTGTGTGTGGGAGGTGGAAGTAACTGCCAACATGAAAGCACAGTGTGAGATATGCTGACCAGGCCAGTGTTTGTTCTGTGTGTGTGTGTGTGGGGGGGGGGGGGGAGGGATGTTAAATATGCTGACCAGGCCAGTGTTTGTTCTGTGTGTGTGGGAGGTGGAAGTAACTGCCAACATGAAAGCACAGTGTGAAATATGCTGACCAGGCCAGTGTTTGTTCTGTGTGTGTGTGGGGGGGGGGGGGGGGAGGGATGTGAAATATGCTGACCAGGCCAGTGTTTATTCTGTGTGTGTGGTTGGGGGAAGTAACTGCCAACATGAAAGCACAGTGTGAGATATGCTGACCAGGCCAGTGTTTGTTCTGTGTGTGGGAGGGGGAGTAACTGCCAACATGAAAGCACAGTGTGAAATATGCTGACCAGGCCAGTGTTTGTTCTGTGTGTGTGGGAGGGGGAAGTAGCTGCCAACATGAAAGCACAGTGTGAAATATGCTGACCAGGCCAGTGTTTGTTCTGTGTGTGTGGGAGGGGGAAGTAACAACCAACATGAAAGCACAGTGTGAAATATGCTGACCAGGCCAGTGTTTGTTCTGTGTGTGTGTGTGGGAGGGGGGAGTAACTGCGAACATGAAAGCACAGTGTGAAATATGCTGAACAGGCCAGTGTTTGTTCTGTGTGTGTGGGAGGGGGAAGTAACTGCCAACATGAAAGCACAGTGTGAAATATGCTGACAAGGCCAGTGTTTGTTCTGTGTGTGTGGGAGGGGGGAAGTAACTGCCAACATGAAAGCACAGTGTGAAATATACTGACCAGGCCAGTGTTTGTTCTGTGTGTGTGTGTGTGTGTGTGTAGGGGGGGATGTGAAATATGCTGACCAGGCCAGTGTTTGTTCTGTGTGACCGCTGGTGGTCGGAGTTCCCAGCGGCGAGAATCTGTTGGCTTCCCTGTGTGTTAACTTGACTCGCAGATTATCTGTATCTCTTCTGTTTGCTGGTTGAGCCTGGAGCTCGCTACCTCAGCCTCCCTGTTCAGTGACGTACCTGGGGAAACCTAATCTTCACTAATTCACAGACATCAGTGGTCCGGTTAGATTCACAGACATCAGTGGTCCGGTTAGATTCACAGACATCAGTGGTCCGGTTAGATTCACAGACATCAGTGGTCCGGTTAGATTCACAGACATCAGTGGTCCGGTTAGATTCACAGTTCTTTTGGTGGCTGTCCTGACCCAGACTGAGCTTCTGGGCATTAGGTTGGGGTTCGTTGACTGACTGACTGATCCGTTGGAGCTAGCCAGACGTACCTAGATCTAATCCTAGCCCTTCTATACACAGGATCATGATCTGGTTTCTCTTCACTGGTGCAGCAGTGCCAAACTGTCACAGCTGACTGGATGGAGATAGTACTAGATCAGCCAGTCGGCAGACCTGTGTCTACTTCCGTGTGGGCTGGGCGTGGCGCTGAGACACCCCCCCCCCCCCCCACCGGGGAGGGCGGTAACAGCTTCTTCAGATGCACCTGAGAAGTATGAAATGAATAAAAAGACAGCCGTAGAGAGAAGGAAAAGGGAGGGAAGAGACATGATAAACTGTTCATATCTTTCTCAATGTAGTGTAGCGGATTACAATCACAGTAATTGCTTCATGTCCAAAATAAATAAAGAAAATCTATTAAAACAAATCAGATTCATTCTTCGCGTTAAAGAATGCGTTACTCTTTATAATTGTGTGTTTTTTTTTAATTCTTATATTGTTGAAGGATGGTCTGTGCTGAACTTTCTTCAAGCAGCACTTACAACAGTTTTTTTTTTTTTTTTTGAAAACGTTAAAACGTTAACAGCGAGTTAAATAATACAATTAATATACTTTCTGTTGATTAACAGCAAGTTAACAGTCAGGAGGCATAAATTAAGCAGAATGCTGGCAGTAACATACGTCAGGAGCTCACAGTAGTCACAGAACCAGGAGCTCACAGTAGTCACAGAACCACGAGCTCACAGTAGTCACAGAACCATGAGCTCACAGTAGTCACAGAACCAGGAGCTCACAGTAGTCACAGAACCATGAGCTCACAGTAGTCACAGAACCAGGAGCTCACAGTAGTCACAGAACCATGAGCTCACAGTAGTCACAGAACCATGAGCTCACAGTAGTCACAGAACCATGAGCTCACAGTAGTCACAGAACCATGAGCTCACAGTAGTCACAGAACCAGGAGCTCACAGTAGTCACAGAACCATGAGCTCACAGTAGTCACAGAACCATGAGCTCACAGTAGTCACAGAACCATGAGCTCACAGTAGTCACAGAACCATGAGCTCACAGTAGTCACAGAACCAGGAGCTCACAGTAGTCACAGAACCATGAGCTCACAGTAGTCACAGAACTAGGAGCTCACAGTAGCACAGAACCAGGAGCTTACAGAACCAGGAGCTCACAGTAGTCACACAACCAGGAGCTCACAGTAGTCACAGAACCAGGAGCTCACAGTAGTCACAGAGCCACAGTTGTCACAGAATCACTAGCATTGAGATACAGAGAAATGACTACGACCCGAGTCCCGTACCCTGTAAAAATGTTTAGTGGGCGGGACGGCGTATCGTATCGTATAAAATCAAACAAAAATTCCAAGCTTAGTCCGTTTTTAGCCGCCTGATGGCCTGCTTTTTCAAGGACGGTTCCTTTGATATCTTATTTTATTAATCTTCCTTGTGGTGAGCAATTTCACCTGAGTTTGTTCATTTGTTGCCTAAGTTCTGGTTCTGAGGGGCCTGGTTCCTGTTTATTTGGCTATTCGCTAGCTTTTGCACCGTTCATCTGTGTTAGTACCAAGGAAGTCCGCAGTCACACCGCCACGAAACAAACAGTTCCGCATACTGAGCGCCCTAAAACACGGCCCCCTGGCGGGACGGCCAAAGCCTCCCGTGTTTTATTGTGCGGACGCCCCTGTGAATCTGGTGACGTACCTACTGTTTGACACCACACACCAGCAGCGTCATGGGACAACCGGTGCCAGTGTCACAATGCGAACACGCCCAGTACAGCGAGACGGCAGAAACGTTTGACTGCTTCGACACATTTACCTGTACACCGCCCCAACAATCTAAACAAGGTCAGCGGTGATTTTGTGTGGTTGTCTCCCTCGAAGGGCTTGTGATACCTTACAGTGGTCTCCTTGCCTGTGACAGGCAGGCCCAGCGGGTCACACAACACACACATGTGTTCAGCTAGTGGTGACCGTGTCACTGCTATAGCAGTGTTCATATCACGCTGGGATAGGCGAGATTCGATGTTCCTTTCACCTGGACATATAGATTGTCCTGCCTGTGTGTTTTTTTCTGTTGGCATTCTTACTAAGCGAATCAACTTTGAGGAACTCTAGCAGTCAGGTAGTTATATCAATATTTGGCGACTGTCGGTGTGTTAGGACCCGTGTCATGTCTCCATTGACACGCCTGTCAATAGTTATGAAATGCGTGTAGTAACGTGAAAAACGGTGTAGTTTGTAGTAAAGTTACTATACATTTATATTACCGTGTTTAAAAGTGATAGTCTTATATTACTGTTTAGGGACACGTTTGTGTAAGTGCTTTTAACGTTACTATTTCTGCTTTAAAGTGTTAAATGAATCGCTGGGAAAACCTTGAGGAAAAATAAAAAGTGTAACGAGTAAATCGATATATGCATAATGTATTGATAGGCACTTACAGAAGTAGGATAAAGAAATAAGGATATGAGAAGACATCAGTATATTGTCCTTCTGTGTGTGTACTTCTTCCTCCGATTGTTTGATTGCCCATCACAACTCGTGAATTCCGGTATCAGAGTCAGTTGTAATTGTCTACAGGGATGTTGATATACAGAGTTGTTCAACATCAAGTAATGGTTCTTACAGGATTCTGTTTATGGTTTTTGGCGCTGGTGATTATATCTAGATTGTGTGAACTCATGGAGATAACACATTTATGTTTACAGCAAGCTGACTGACTGACTGACTTTCTACCCCACCAGGACATCACACAAGCGATAAACACCTGATGACACAAAGTGCCACCATGTGGATGAGGATCACCCGTGGAGAGGTCCCAGAAACCGCGTTCAGACAATTGGCCATATTTATGGCCTGCCTATATTGCGGCCCCTGGCAAAAGCCAGGGTGGGGCTTCAAATAACAAAAAATTTCGTCCTAATAAGGACGAAAACGGATGATAAGCTGTAGATATATCATATTTATTGCTGTATCAAGTTGTTTTTCATTGAGATTGATCATATTAGTTATGGTGTATCAGATTGCCACTGTATTCAGTTATAGTCTAACAGATGTGTAAAGTATAGTCAACGCCGTAGATATGTTATCGTAATCACATAATACATGTTGAAAAAGTGGGGGGGGGGGGGGGAAGTGGTAGTTGAGGCATCTGTTGTTGTGGTTATTGACTGTTGTTGTAGTTGTTGACTGTTGTTGTGGTTGATACCCCTGTTGTTGTGGTTGAGGCCCCTGTTGTTGTGGTTGTTGCCCCTGTTGTTGTGGTTGAGGCCCCTGTTGTTGTGGTTGTTGACTGTTGTGGTTGTTGACTGTTGTGGTTGTTGACTGTTGTTGTGGTTGTTGACTGAAGTTGTAGTTGAGGCCCCTGTTGTTGTGGTTGAGGCCCCTGTTGTTGTGGTTGAGGCCCCTGTTGTTGTGGTTGTTGACTGTTGTTGTGGTTGTTGACTGTTGTTGTGGTTGATGCCCCTGTTGTTGTGGTTGAGGCCCCTGTTGTTATGGTTGATGCCCCTGTTGTTGTGGTTGAGGCCCCTGTTGGTGTGGTTGAGGCCCCTGTTGTTGTGGTTGAGGTCCCTGTTGTTGTGGTTGAGGCCCCTGTTGTTGTGGTTGAGGTCCCTGTTGTTGGGGTTGAGGCCCCTGTTGTTGTGATTGATGCGCCTGTTGTTGTCGTGATTAAGGCCCATGTTGTTGTATTTGAGGCTCCTGTTGTTGTAGTTGAGGCCCTGTTGTTGTGGTTGAGGCCCATGTTGTTGTATTTGAGGCCCATGTTGTTGTATTTGAGGCCCCTGTTGTTGTGGTTCAATCCCCTGTTGTGGTTGAGGCCATGGCGATTCTTGTTCTAATTTCTGCAAGGCATCTTAAAAGTTAAACATGATGAGATGATAACAATGTTGAAAGATATCAATGTAGACGGGAAAGATATCAGAATAATTAAAAACATTTACTGCATCGAAGTCACAGCAATTAAAGTGGGAAACAAATTAGGTACTTTTGAACAAATAGAACAAGGAGTAAGACAGGGATGTGTCTTATCCCAGACTTTTTCTCTCTTTATAGTGAAATATCTTTGAGGGAAATTAGGGAGAATGCAGGAGTAAGAGTTGGAGGATACAATATAAACAATTTGCGAAATGCAGACAATACAGTTTTGAAAGCTAAAAATGCAACTGATTTACAACAACTGCTGGATATTGTGGTGAGGGAGACTGCCCAGAAAGGACTTTCATTGAATATTATTAAGAAAACGGAAGTAATGATTATATCAAAGAAGAAGACTATGCCACGTTGTGATTTCTCTATTGAAGGACAAAGACTTCACCAATTCAATCAATTTATATATCTGGGCACAATCTGCTGTATGGCAGCGAATCTTGGAATCTCACTGAACAAATTAGGAAGAATTTGAAAGCAACAGAAATGTGATTTAAGAGAAGAATGTAACGAATACCTTGGACGGCCAGAGTAGCGATTGTTTGAAAGAGGCTAATGAAAGTAGGTCTCTAAATACAATAATAAGAAAGAGACAAACACTGTTCTTTGGCCACATAATGAGAAGAGAGACATTGGAAAACATCGTGACAACTGGAAAGATCAGTGGGTAAAGGGGTGGAGGCAGACCAAGAGAGATGATGCTGGATGGGCTCAAACGATGGCATGGAGGGATATCATGAAGAGAGTTGTTCCAGTCAACCAGGGATCGTGATCTGTGGAGACGCATGAGCGCCCACGCCAGTTGGCAGGGCACATGTTGATGAATGATCTTCCATCAGATGTGATGACCTTGCCAAGATAGTTGTATCTGTTGACTTGCCTAAGCATTTTGCCATTGAGGTGTATTTCACACTTGGGTATTTCTTCCTTCTCGTTAACCACAATTGTTGTTGTCTGACAATGTAACTAAGTCTAAGCCTAACGTCTCCTCTCTGTGAACTATGACTGCATCCGCCACACGCTGCCCATCTGTTCTTCGTTGTCTCTAGTTACCACTTGTAGGGCTGTGTTGGGAGGGGGGGGGGTGGTTGAGGATTTCAGGCTGTGTGGCTAGTTAGTGCAGGGTACGATTTATGTTTGTGTCGCCAGGGATCGATCCCGGCTTTCCAGCATCAGAGGCCAGAGCAGTAACCACTGGGCCAACCACTACTGATCTGACCCGTGCTAGTGGCTGGAAAATGTGTTTGCCTGCCGCTAGCCGGACAATCCCCACTCTTATAGGGATGCAAGCTTAGTTCTCTCTCTCTCTTTCTTTCTGTGTCTCTCTTCTGTCTCTCTCTATTTCTGTCTGTCTGTTTCTCTCTCTGTATGTCTCTCTCTGTCTGTCTATGTCTGTTTCTCTCTCTGTATGTCTCTCTCTGTCTGTTTCTCTCTCTGTCTGTTTCTCTCTCTGTATGTCTCTTTCTGTCTGTCTGTCCCTCTCCCTATCTCTCTCTTGTAACCCTTTGAAAATAAAGTTTGTTCGTTCGTTCATTCTCTTTGTCTGTCTATCCCTCTCTCTGTCTATCCCTCTCTCTGTCTATCCCTCTCTCTGTCTATCCCTCTCTCTGTCTATCCCTCTCTCTGTCTATCACTCTCTCTGTCTATCCCTCTCTCTGTCTATCCCTCTCTCTGTCTATCCCTCTCTCTGTCTATCCCTCTCTCTGTCTATCCCTCTCCCTGTCTATCCCTCTCTCTGTTTCCCTATGTCTGTGTCTGTTTCTTTCTTTCTTTCTGTATCCATCTCTGTATATCTGTCTGTCTGCCTCTCCTTGTCTCCTATCTGTTTGTCTTTCTCTCTCTATACTCATGTACCGGAACATGAGACTCAGGCCACTCGAGCTACGCCCCCCCCCCCGCCCTCGTTTTTTAGCACTCCCTCCAATTTTAAAATGGTCATAATTTTGTAAATAAGCTAAGTTGCCCCATTAGCCATGTATAGAAAGTCTCTTTAAAAGTACAACGGCGCCTCAGTATACGTTCAACTTGGTCATTCATGTAATTACTTTTGTATTTATGTATTTTATTATTAGGCAAAATATAAATCATATGCCAATAGCAATAGGATTTGTGTTGTATCTAACGATGATTAATTTCCCTTTTTTTGTTAGGGGGAAATGGGTTTGGTATGCGTAATGTTTGGTATACTTGTCTAGCTTTGGTCCGCCTACTCTCACACAAGTAGCCAGTCTATTACTCTGAGTACATTCACCTCTTGTAGCTGCTTCGAACTGTACTATATGAATGCCATGATTTCAGTATATTTGACTGAGCTGACGGGTCCGCTAACTTCAACAGACCCTTCTTCTATTTGGTGATCCTGGTTCAGCGATTGAGTCGCACGGCCATACATTCCATTTCACGTGGGGTGAATAGAAATATGGGTATCTATTGACAGGGGGGTCACGCGTGTCAGGGTTCACGCTAACGCACACACGGCACTGGAAAGTGCAGTTGGGGGCGGATATATACACACGACCATGGAGTCTGGACGAGTCAAGTTAGGCGCCATGGCAGTTACTGGCGCTGGGGTAGGTGATGTCAGGTCGTCGTTCTTCCCAGACTGATTCTAGAGAATTGTGATGAGGTTGCGTTTCCTTGCTGGTGTCAGCAAAATGTTTGCTCTACGGATGCTGGGATCCGAACCGGACCACTGTGTCGATGAGAGGACACACAAATCACCATGCCACCTCAGGTGATTATTCTATTGCAGCTTGGATCTCTACTTTGATGATGGTTGGAATCAGCGACTATCGAGTCAGAAGGAAAGTGTGCCATCTCCCTGCCACCGCCCCCGCTGGTAGTTGTCAGAAAGAATGGTCAATGGCTGCTGTACTGAGAAGACTGCTGTCATCAGTCCTGAGAAGTCGAAGATTTGATGGTGCTGTCTAGACAGTTGAATTGATAGAACTGATGTCCCAAGCTGACAGTAAACATTGGAAACGTCAGAAGATAATGCAAACTGAAGCTCTTTGGTGTCACCCGGGACAGGAACCTGCCATTCAGGAATGTGGGGCAGTTGCAGCACAATGCTAAGAGTTCAATGCACGCAAAGCTACTGCAGCAATGGACAGGGAGGAACACAAATGTTTTTCACTGTGCACCAACACTTCATTATTTCTGTGATGGATTATGGACTAGGGCTGCTGGTCATATGGAAGAGTCAGCTGGTGAAGCCTGGAATGGAGCCATTCTAGGATGTACAGGAGATAGCCCAGTAGTCTGTATGCGATAGATCTTTGCACCGTTGACATCGCAGACAGGCTCAAGGTCCTACAAGCCAGATCATATCTCAGGGCAGCTGCTGACAAAAACCATATTCTCACCGAAGCCGGGATACAGCTGAGGGTCATCGGCTGATTAGAGAGAGGGCACAAGCAGACCGCACAGCTAGAGGTGTGTGTCAGTTGATACTGGGTAATTGGAAGAGGATTGGGTCAGAGTGTCAGAGCAAAAAACAGACTTGTGTTGGGTTCTAGTCACACTTGGTCAGGAATACATAGAATGGCCAGCAGGCACTGCATAATCAGACATTCAACAACTGATTCATGATAATTTCCTTCCAGGTGATGCGATTATCTACACAGATAGCTCTGTGTTGAGAGGCTGAAAAGTGCGTGGGAGGTTGATTGCGAAAGTGAACTGATGACGCCTAGTGCAACAAAGTATAGCCTTTGATACTGCAACATTTAGTTTGAGAGTGAAGTGGAGGCAGTCACAGCAGCTTTCTGCTGGTTTGAGAGTAAGCTGTACATATGTGTCATGATTGTAACCGACTCACAAGGCATGTTAAGAAAGGCAGAGACAGGCATGCTGCGTGCAGACAGACATGCTGCGTGCTGACAGGCCCGCTGCGTGCAGAGTGTCAAGCAACGCTTCAGAGGTCCTTGGTAGTTAACGTTCTCTGGATAATTTTTCCATGAAATGAAGGAGTGTTAGGAACTGAACAGGCAGACAGACTTGTTAGTTTTGCACAAATAGTTGGTAAATAAGTGCCTAGCAAGCTAAGCTCGATGTTGTCAACGCCGTTTTGGAGCAAGTGAACAATGCAGAGGCAGCACTCGACCATTGTGAGTGGGAGTGACCAAGGCATCTGGTCGACACTCAGAGGCAGCACTCGACCAATGTGAGTGGGAGTGACTAAGGCATCTGGTCGACACTCAGAGGTAGCACTCGACCAATGTGAGTGGGAGTGACCAAGGCATCTGGTCGACACTCAGAGGTAGCACTCGACCAATGTGAGTGGGGGGAGTGACCAAGGCATCTGGTCGACACTCAGAGGTAGCACTCGACCAATGTGAGTGGGAGTCACCATGGCATCTGGTCGACACTCAGAGGTAGCACTCGACCAATGTGAGTGGGAGTGACCAAGGCATCTGGTCGACACTGAGAGGTAGCACTCGACCAATGTGAGTGGGAGTGACCAAGGCATCTGGTCGACACTCAGAGGTAGCACTCGACCAATGTGAGTGGGAGTGACCAGGGCATCTGGTCGACACTCAGAGGTAGCATTCGACCAATGTGAGTGGGAGTGACCAAGGCATCTGGTCGACACTCAGAGGTAGCACTCGACCAATGTGAGTGGGATTGACCAAGGCATCTGGTCGACACTCAGAGGTAGCACTCGACCAATGTGAGTGGGAGTGACCAAGGCATCTGGTCGACACTCAGAGGTAGCACTCGACCAATGTGAGTGGGAGTGACCAAGGCATCTGGTCGACACTCAGAGGTAGCACTCGACCAATGTGAGTGGGAGTGACCAAGGCATCTGGTCGACACTGAGAGGTAGCACTCGACCAATGTGAGTGGGAGTGACCAAGGCATCTGGTCGACACTCAGAGGTAGCACTCGACCAATGTGAGTGGGAGTGACCAAGGCATCTGGTCGACACTCAGAGGTAGCACTCGACCAATGTGAGTGGGAGTGACCAAGGCATCTGGTCGACACTGAGATGAAAAGCAAGGCAGACATATAATCACACTACTACTGTCACCATCTGAAATGGAACTCTTCGCTGGCTGCTAAAGATGAGTAGGGAGCGCTTATGGAAATGCCCCGAGTGGTTGTGATGTCAGCATTCAGTAACAGAAAGAGAGGCTTGACCGTGCGACCTACAGCAGGTGTCGAGGCGATCCTGATTCACTTATTGATATCCAATATTGAAGACTAGGCATGCAGTCACACAGTACAGCCAGTCGGTTATAATCGGCCGGCGTGTGTGTTTTGGACTACCTACACAATCACAGATTTATGGCTTGGCTAACGACTTGGAAATCTGGCCATATAGACTAGACTAGTAGGGAAATGGAGTTATCAGTTAGGTTTTCACCTGGTCCTATAGAATGGGCAGAAAAGGTTATGAGTTATCCTTGTGTCACTCTGGATAGGTGCTCGGTCAATCCCTTTCTCCCCATTCACCCTTTTAACATATACAGCATCTTTCCTTGGCTCATAGTGATGGTACTGATCTTGCTAGCATTTCTCATACGCCTGTTTGGGGCGAATTCCAGAAAAATTTGACTAAAAAGCTCAACAAAGTGGGAAAGAGGAAAACGTGCACAAAACAACACAACGTAACGTTTCGGCCAGGCAGCCTTTTTCAAACACAAGTGAAATACACAAACGAGGAATGGAGAGTATGTAGATCTCTAAGGGGTGACGTGAGCGACGTTTAAAAAATGTGATGCGGAATAAATGAAATAAAATAAAATAAACGATGGCTAAAAAATATATTCACAATACTGGGAATAAAAGAAATGCAAGTGTTAATGATACATAAATGATTTTGATAAGAAATAGAATATGGTAATAATATAAAATAAAATAATTAACATTTAAAATGTGATAAGATTAGAACTATTTAGATGAAGGTAAAAATTCTATTCCATATTCACAGCTCCTTCGATTGCGCAGGTTGTGCTCTGACGATTCTGACTTCTTTGATAAATCAGTTGAACTTCTTGAATTCTTCCGTGCCCGTTTCTATCCGGAACACATTCTACAAGGGGCTCTAAACAAAGTTTTAGCAATCACCAGGAGAGATGCTTTTCCTACCAAACGTAACTCCACCAATGATGGACCTAAATTGATCTTGACTTTTCACCCTAACAATGTGGTTGCTTCCAAAGTATTCTTTCGTCATTTGGACATCCTCCGCTCTGATCCGGACACCAAGATTATCTTTAGTGAGAAACCTAGATTAGTTTACAGACGAGATCGCAACCTTAAAGACATACTTGTCCGAAGCCGACTCCCACCGATCCATACAGCACTTCCTCTTGGGACTACTCAGTGCTCACGCAGCACCTGCAAAACATGTCCTTTCGTTGTCCAGTCTTCTTCGGTCAGTTTCCCTAATGGTTCTTTTCAAATAAGGGAACCTTTTACTTGCGAATCCCGCAACGTAATTTATGCAATTATCTGCAAACGATGCAGCATGGCATACATTGGGGAGACTGGCAGGAAGCTAGCTGATCGTTTCCGGGAACACCTCTCTGATATCGACAAGAGGACACTCAAACCAATCCCTCTTCATTTTAATAGCCCTGACCACAGCGGTAAAGATGACATATCTGTCACAGCATTAAAATCTTGCTCTGGCGATCATACTACCCGCCTCGCTTTGGAAAATCGCCTTATCCACAGCCTTGGCGTTCTTAGTCCAAGAGGTATCAATATCCAACATACCTTCATCTAAATAGTTCTAATCTTATCACATTTTAAATGTTAATTATTTTATTTCATATTATTACCATATTCTATTTCTTATCAAAATCATTTATGTATCATTAACACTTGCATTTCTTTTATTCCTAGTATTGTGACTATATTTTTTAGCCATCGTTTATTTTATTTTATTTCATTTATTCCGCATCACATTTTTTAAACGTCGCTCACGTCACCCCTTAGAGATCTACATACTCTCCATTCCTCGTTTGTGTATTTCACTTGTGTTTGAAAAAGGCTGCCTGGCCGAAACGTTACGTTGTGTTGTTTTGTGCACGTTTTCCTCTTTCCCACTTTGTTGAGCTTTTTAGTCAAATTTTTCTGGAATTCATTGTATTAGCTTGACTGCAGTCACCCCCATAGTTTCACCATTTTTGGATTTTCACATTGACTGCGCCTGACCCACGTTTTTGTTTGTCACTGTGCATGTTTGGTTTATTTTCCGCGCTTTCGCCACTCAAGGTTACGTAAGTACTTTTTAATAAAATAAGTTTCTAAAATTTGTTTCCCTTTATATACTTTTGTGCCTTACCTTTGTTCTACTCTTCCCAAATGCCTTCTCACGCCTCAGTCATGACTAACCTGCGTTCTTTTATCACTATTGCTTTCAGTCTGATGCCCGCAGAGTTGTCTCTGACTGCTAAAAATCTCGCTTTCACCACGTTTAAGAAAACCAGCGTTACATCTCATCGGAATTTTCTACAACGATGTTTACGTTTAAAAATTATCCCGAAAGGTTTCGCCACCAAATTCTATCCTTCAGTAGGCCCGCAATCCTTGAACTACAGCCAACCATTGGCCAGAATCGAGGAGAAATGCGCTTATCTTTGCATGCGTTGCATACTAGATGCACACGAACGCCACCTCCAACTGGGCGACCAGATTGATATTCTGGTCTACAATCTACGAAGGCTCTTAACCAACAACAGGTTGGCCTATTTGATCATCCGCTCTACTATTCACACCACTAATCAGGAGTGGTATTCTTTCCTTACCAATACAAAGAAGAATAAAATGAACTGCCTCCGGCCCCCACAATCCTTTGGAGCCCCTGCTAATCCAGCCTTAGCCCAAAACCTTGTTGTTTGCATCCCACCCGACCTACCCCTCTCCGATGATGAACGCTCACTCCTTAGTAAAGGCTTGAAATTTGTCCCTCTAAGACCACGTGCTGACAAATACACTCTCCTCCAGGATGCACACTCCTTCTATCGCCGTCTACGCCTGAAACATCATCACTGGGGTCAAGCACCCGCCCCCACTGGGCCTATTGACGAAACTACATTTCTTTCAACGGCCAACAAATCCCGTTCACAGTGGACTCCTCCTGCTGGTAAATCTAAGGCGCTTGATCTATACATCAGCCACACGCTTCATACTATCCAACAATTGGAACAAAGGCCTTTACCTAAATCCAACCTCTCCAAAGGTGAATGGCGAGCTCTCTCCTCCCTCAGAAAGAGGAACGATATTGTTATAAAGTCAGCTGACAAAGGGGGCGCTGTAGTGGTTTGGAGGAAGGATCTTTATATTGAGGAAGCCAGTACCCAACTCAGAAACCCCGTTTTCTATTCCGCAAGAAGGGACGACCCCACAGTCTCCAACAATAAGAAAGTCAAGGACACGTTACAATCATTTATTTCACAGGGTACTTTTCCTAAGCAGGCCAACAATATGCGTGTTTTTGACAGCCAACTTGGCAAACCGTGTATGTACTTGCTGCCTAAGATCCATAAGCCCAACAACCCTGGACGTCCCATTGTATCTGCATGCTCCTGTCCCACGGTGTATCTTTCTGAATTTTTAGATAGTATTTTCCAACCGATTGTCACCAGTCTCCCTTCATTTGTCAAGGACACCAACCATGCCCTCAACATTTTCGAATCCATCAGACTACTTCCCGGTAAAACCTATCATCTTTTCCTGATAGACGTATGCTCCCTCTATACGTCTATCCCTCACTCTGATGGTCTTAGAGCACTCCAGTTCTTTTTGGACAGAAGGTCCAACCCGATCATCCCTACTTCAGTTCTTGTACGCCTTGCCGAACTGGTACTGACCCTCAACTCTTTTGAGTTTAATGGTGAGTATTTTGACCAGATCAGTGGGGTTGCGATGGGCACCAAGATGGGTCCTAGTTACGCGTGCCTCTTTATGGGCCACCTGGAATACGAGGTCAGTTTATCATACCCGGGCAAGTTTCCGGAGGTGTATAGGAGATACATAGATGATGGCGTTGGTATCACTGAAATGTCTATGGTTGAGCTTGACCAATTTATTACTTACATCAACAATTTCAATCCGGCTATCAAATTCACCTCACTGATCTCCACCACTTCAGTTAACTTTCTTGACATCACGATTAGCATCGATTTCCCGTGTCTGAAAACCACAGCCTACTACAAACCCACAGATTCTCACAGTTATCTCCTCTATACGTCTTCTCACCCACTACCGTGTAAAAATTCTATTCCATATTCACAGCTCCTTCGATTGCGCAGGTTGTGCTCTGACGATTCTGACTTCTTTGATAAATCAGTTGAACTTCTTGAATTCTTCCGTGCCCGTTTCTATCCGGAACACATTCTACAAGGGGCTCTAAACAAAGTTTTAGCAATCACCAGGAGAGATGCTTTTCCTACCAAACGTAACTCCACCAATGATGGACCTAAATTGATCTTGACTTTTCACCCTAACAATGTGGTTGCTTCCAAAGTATTCTTTCGTCATTTGGACATCCTCCGCTCTGATCCGGACACCAAGATTATCTTTAGTGAGAAACCTAGATTAGTTTACAGACGAGATCGCAACCTTAAAGACATACTTGTCCGAAGCCGACTCCCACCGATCCATACAGCACTTCCTCTTGGGACTACTCAGTGCTCACGCAGCACCTGCAAAACATGTCCTTTCGTTGTCCAGACTTCTTCGGTCAGTTTCCCTAATGGTTCTTTTCAAATTAGGGAACCTTTTACTTGCGAATCCCGCAACGTAATTTATGCAATTATCTGCAAACGATGCAGCATGGCATACATTGGGGAGACTGGCAGGAAGCTAGCTGATCGTTTCCGGGAACACCTCTCTGATATCGACAAGAAGACACTCAAACCAATCCCTCTTCATTTTAATAGCCCTGACCACAGCGGTAAAGATGACATATCTGTCACAGCATTAAAATCTTGCTCTGGCGATCATACTACCCGCCTCGCTTTGGAAAATCGCCTTATCCACAGCCTTGGCGTTCTTAGTCCAAGAGGTATCAATATCCAACATACCTTCATCTAAATAGTTCTAATCTTATCACATTTTAAATGTTAATTATTTTATTTTATATTATTACCATATTCTATTTCTTATCAAAATCATTTATGTATCATTAACACTTGCATTTCTTTTATTCCCAGTATTGTGAATATATTTTTTAGCCATCGTTTATTTTATTTTATTTCATTTATTCCGCATCACATTTTTTAAACGTCGCTCACGTCACCCCTTAGAGATCTACATACTCACCATTCCTCGTTTGTGTATTTCACTTGTGTTTGAAAAAGGCTGCCTGGCCGAAACGTTACGTTGTGTTGTTTTGTGCAAGTTTTCCTCTTTCCCACTTTGTTGAGCTTTTTAGTCAAATTTTTCTGGAATTCATTGTATTAGCTTGACTGCAGTCACCCCCATAGTTTCACCTGTTTGGGGCGACAGTAGCGATGTCCTCACAGTCCAGTCATATAGTCGCCCTCGCTCTAATAGCATTACCCACGTCGGTACGATTGATAGGCCGGCCACCTGCGATGATGACCAGCCAATCTAGAACCTTTTTCATTGACGTCAGCACCTGCATGTCTCGGGGTGATGATGATAGCGATCCCACGAACAGTGGACTACTGCAGTGGCTCGGTACACTGCTTCCTTACTGCTTCCTTGACCAGACGGATCACGCTCACGGAATCGCGCAGTACCACACATTGGAATAGCCCCGTTCAGTCACTAGAAGCTGGTGTCACCGCCATGCTACCTGTAGTCATAGAGAGATCTGCATGGCTTTCTGGTCTGTTGTGCTTACAGATTGTGTTGTGGATGTCCAAGCACACGTGTGTCCGCGTACAGCAGACCCGTTTGTGTAGCTCAACACCTCTACTTTACCCGAATCTTCACCACCTATAAGCACGTGGCTCTCTGCACTGACCGTGACAGGGTTCTACTGTGACCACACAGGAGAAGTTGCGGTTCAGCGCCGCAGGCACATGCCTCCATACTGCTACCCGTGTAGATGATAGACTGCAGGTGTGCCAGATACAAGCCCACGCTCTACCTCGTAACTAGCCTTGATTTGCTTCCTTTCAGCCTGTCGCTCTTTTTGTTGTATAGAGTACTTCTGATAGGCACCTGTATTTGATGTATAGAGTACTTCTGATGGGCACCTGTATTTGATGTATAGAGTACTTCTGATGGGCACCTGTATTTGATGTATAGAGTACTTCTGATGGGCACCTGTATTTGTTGTATAGAGTACTTCTGATGGGCACCTGTATTTGATGTATAGAGTACTTCTGATGGGCACCTGCATTTGTTGTATAGAGTACTTCTGATGGGCACCTGTATTTGTTGTATAGAGTACTTCTGATGAGCACCTGTATTTGGTGTATGCCCTAGTGATGTATATTTTTTTATGACGTGGAAGAATGTCATGGTAGGACAACACAAACAGAAGAATGTCAGGGTAGGACAACACAAACAGAAGAATGTCAGGGTAGGACAACACAAACAGAAGAATGTCAGGGTAGGACAACACAAACAGAAGAATGTCAGGGTAGGACAACACAAACAGAAGAATGTCAGGGTAGGGCAACACAAACAGAAGAATGGCAGGGTAGGACAACACAAACAGAAGAATGGCAGGGTAGGACAACACAAACAGAAGAATGGCAGGGTAGGACAACACAAACGGAAGAATGGCAGGGTAGGACAACACAAACGGAAGAATGGCATGGTAGGACAACACAAACGGAAGAATGTCATGGTAGGACAACACACGCGGAAGAATGGCAGGGTAGGACAACACAAACGGAAGAATGTCAGGGTAGGACAACACAAACGGAAGAATGGCAGGGTAGGACAACACAAACGGAAGAATGGCAGGGTAAGACAACACAAACGGAAGAATGGCAGGGTAGGACAACACAAACGGAAGAATGGCAGGGTAGGACAAATCAAACAGAAGAATGGCAGGGTAGGACAACACAACAAAACAATGTTACAAGGACTGGGATAGAAGGCAACAACAGTGTATGAGATCAAGAACAGTCAGTTGAGATGTGTCTGCTGTATCAAGAACAGTCATTTGAGATGTGTCTGCTGTATCAAGAACAGTCAGTTGAGATGTGTCTGCTGTATCAAGAACAGTCAGTTGAGATGTGTCTGCTGTATCAAGAACAGTCAGTTGAGATGTGTCTGCTATATCAAGAGATGCCCAGCCCGTGTTGCATCAGGACAAACGCGGGATTGTCACACCGTCACCAGCCATGCAAATCTTGGGGAAGTCAACAATGCAGAGGCAGCACTCAGCCATTGTGAGTGGGAGTGACCAAGGCATCTGGTCGACACGGCCAGATCTTGGTGAAAGGTGGCCTGAGACTGGTTACTTCATCGCATAGAAAGCTTTAGCCACCTATCCCTCCAATATTGAACAAGTATACACAGAGTTTGGCCTGAGTTGGGCGAGAGACTGTGCTCTCTCTGTCTGAAGATGGAAGGGCCAGGAAGAAGAGGATACTTTGCTTATACAAACAAATCAACATCATGGCACAAGGGTGATAACTTAATAGGGCTCCGTTCTACTCAAGACCGAATCCGAAGAATCTCAGCGCTGTGCACGAGCTCCGTAGCACCGGCGAGGATCCTGAAATACTTTGGGTAGATTTTAAACTCCAAAGTTTGCCCGGGCAGCGCCGCAAGCTACTATTTTCGATTTCCAACTGCCATGGGATTTTTAACCTGCGCAGCAATACACAAGGCGTCCGATCTTCCTACCCAGGGACCAGGTTAAATTGCTAGAAGTCCACCGGAAAAATCCCAGCCTTCACCGGGGCTTGAACCCGGGACCTCCAGCATTTGAGGCGGACACTATGCATCGAGACCACTCAGTCCCTAGAGGAGTATACAACACCAACAAACACTGAAATAAAAAAAAAAATGAAACTGGATTCAGCGCTGAGATATGTCTACTCTACCCGCCGACCTCCTCCTCCCCCTCTTCTGTTTTCCTACTGCGCATGCCGTTGAGTGTCGCATTTAATTAGTGTCCTGTATTTTACCAGTTGCATAGCCTGTGTTCATGTCATATTGTGTTTCTGTAGAGTCTCTTTGACTCCATGCACGCATCTCTTTCTTGGTTGGCCTGTTGCTAGTGTACTTGTGTGTAGTAGGCTCTGGCTGCTGGCTGATTTGACCAGATGACCAAACCAACTGATACGGGTTTGCAAATATTGGTCTCAACCCAGTAGCACAGAAACGTCTGTGCAGGGACTTATGGTCTGGGGTACAGTCAGTTCTATAGTAGCTGTCTGTGGTCAGATGTGTCATCTATCTCCTTGTGTACCATGTTTGAGTAGAAACCTGTGTATCTCTGCTGTGCCTGTGTCCCGCAGATACTAGCTCTGTCAGCACACCACTTAGCGGCTCTACTTTGTGTTCCGCCTGGCTCACGGAAATAGAGCAGGCAATCAACCATTACACTGGCAACACTGTGGGGTCTTCTTGGTCCTTGTTGCTGCACTTGGGTTGTCTGCTTGACTGGCGGTTCTAGTGGTGGTTATATCTGGGTATATGGTCTTTCTGGTAATTGTTGCTGCACTTGGGTTTTCTGGTTGCCTGTGTCCATTGAGGCAAGCAATGCAAACTAAGCCAGCGCCAATTCCTGGACGGAATAGGATAAGACTGAGACTCTAGCTAGTCACTAATATACACGCAGAACATTGACAGCATCTGTAGATCTGTTATAGTTCTGTTGCGTTAGAGCTCCCCGTAGATAGATCTGTTATGGTTGTGATGGGTTAGAGCTCCCCGTAGATAGATCTGTTATGGTTGTGATGGGTTAGAACTCCCCGTAGACAGATCTGTTATAGTTGTGATGGGTTAGAGCTCCCTGTAGATAAATCTGTTATAGTTGTGATGGGTTAGAGCTCCCTGTAGATAAATCTGTTTTATAGTTGTGATGGGTCGAGCTCCCCGTAGATAGATATGTTATAGTTGTGATGGGTTAGAGCTCCCCGTAGATAAATCTGTTATAGTTGTGATGGCTTAATGGTCCCTGTAGATAGATCTGTTACGGTTGTGATGGGTTAAGGCTCCCTGTAGTTAAATCTGTTATGGTTGTGATGGGTTAAGGGTCCCCGTAGATAAATCTATAGTTGTGATGGGTTAGAGCTTAGTGCTCCCCGTAGATAGATCAGTTATGGTTGTGATGGATTAGAGTTCCCGTAGATAAATCTGTTATGGTTCTGATGGGTTAAGGCTCCACGTAGAAAGATCTGGGATGGACGTGAAAGGGTTAGGGCTTCCCGTAGATAGATCTGTTATGGACGTGAAAGGGTTAGGGCTCCCCGTAGAAAGATCTGTTATGGACGTGAAAGGGTTAGGGATCCCCGTAGAAAGATCTGTTATGGACGTGAAAGGGTTAGGGATCCCCGTAGAAAGATCTGTTATGGACGTAAGAGGGTTAGGGCTCCCCGTAGAAAGATATGTTATGGACGTGAAAGGGTTAGGGCTCCCCGTAGATAGATCTGTTATGGTTGTGAAAGGTACGCCAAGCCACACTTGTTCACAGGCCAGCCCATCACTAGTTGGTTTAGGAATCGTCTGTCTTGTGTGTTCACTATCTTCGATTTTTAGCGATTGTGTGGCTCAGTACACTGATTTGTACATTAACGTCTTTGCATGTCCATATAATGTCACACATACACACGCGCGCGCGCGAACACACCCGCTCATTTGTGATGATGATTTAGTTGCGAGAAAGTGATGAAAAAGCCTGGTGCTGATTGACGCAAGTCACCATGTACAGACAAGGTAGCCCGAGAACAGCATGTGCCTGTGACCCTAGCAGTTACTGCTCATTTGGATAAACAAGCTGACAATATCGCTTGAGTGTCGACAACTGCTCAGTGGAAGAGAATGTCCATGATGATGGAGAGACCGCAGGAGCGGAGAGATAGTGAGGAGCGACGGTCCAGCCTCAGTAGCTACGAGGAGTATGAAGAGCGTATCCCTCATCAGGTTCGAGTGAGGGTAAGTTTCCTGTTTTCTCGGCAAATCAAGTTCCCTGTTTTACATCTGTTTTTTTCATCGATTTTACTTTCGTTTGTATTTCATAAATATATCATCATCACAGTGGTCCTCGTTAAAGTATTTGTGGTCGGCGTTGTTTTCGTCATCGTAATTTATTTGCCGATAAAGGAAGAAAAAAAAGAAAGACGAGAAGTGAATTGGCATCCCTCTGCAGTGGTGTAAACTGTCTATGGCGATAAAATATCAACTGCAAATACAAGCAGAGACGTGACATTTATTGTCTGGTGACCACTTGTCAGATTCCACAGCAGGTGTGTCCAAATCAAGAACGAGAGAAGACAGGACTATCATGGGTTGCCAAATTGGCATTTTTTATGCCAGATGCCACAAATTTGACATATTTGAAATTGAAATGGCATAAGATAATGAACTGGTATATTTTGGCATATATTCATATCAAGATGTGTTCACATTTGCTTCAATGTTCCTCTGTTTGAATCACGCAGATTTACTAAAAGCGATTTAGACCTACAGTTAACATCTTTATTTCAGTATGTCTTTGTTGTGATGCCCTTGTACGGACTAACGGAGATTCGCACCATTTCTCATTGTATTTGTTGTCTTCCTAAACGGATCGTGCCTTCGAAAAACAAGGCCCTCTGTAATTTATGTTAATCTACTAGAATAAATGTGGAATATAAAACCAAAACCCACCACTGATATCAAGTGATTCAGACTGTTCAGAAACTACAAGAGGACAGAAAATAGAGAGGATATAGACCTAGTTCTGACTGTGATAAATTTTATTACTTTTACCAATGGCCACGTCATAGAAAGCATCTTATGACATCGCAAGTATAATAGTAACTGGAAGAAAACATACCCACAGCTTAAAAGATCTTGAGACAGATCAGAGGCAGCATATTGTAAACTGTGCCAGTGCACTCTTGCACTAAGAATTTGTAGTATATCAAATCATGAAAAATCCAGAAAACACAGGATGAAAACTCTGTCAAAAAGCCAGTCACAGCTTATTACCACAATGATTCCTAGGCAAAGTAATGATAAAGTTAAAGGCAGCAGAGTTACATGCGATCCTCCGAATAACGATCCCAAATTATGGAGGCCGAAAATATACCCTAACAGGGCCTCAGTCACAGAAAATTTTGGATTTTTTTCTGGCGACTACACAGCATACCGCCGAGAAAATCTCCCGCGCCGCTCGCAGCGGGGCTAAACTAGATGGCTGGGACTCATGAGCATCTTAGCATTTCCATACACTCTGTCAACAACCCTTCGATACCATAACGACCAGCGGCATGCAGATATATGTTGAATAAGGAATCGACATCACAGCACTCGGAACTCCCCTTTAAGCGCTCCATGCTTCATGCAGATTTCTGAGGTCAACAGTCAGAGGTCGCCTTTCAGCATAACTAGCAGCTTGCGTCGTTGTAAACGCGGGAAACAAGAAAAATAACTCAGATCGTCGGAAAATAAAACCAAGATGCCCATGAGAGCGTCGCTGGAGCTATTAAGTTAATGCCTTGTGCAGTACTCTTATATTAAAACACGCGTGTATTCGAATGCAAAGTTGTGTGAAATTGTCAAAGTAATCAGTGAAGACCTTTGGGCGATGCTTCATGCAGAGGTCTGAGGTCAACCGTCAGAGTAATCGGTGAAGACCTTTGGGCGATGCTTCATGCAGAGGTCTGAGGTCAACCGTCAAAGTAATCGGTAAAGACCTTTGGGCGATGCTTCATGCAGAGGTCTGAGGTCAACCGTCAAAGTAATCGGTAAAGACCTTTGGGCGATGCTTCATGCAGAGGTCTGAGGTCAACCGTCAAAGTAATCGGTGAAGACCTTTGGGCGATGCTTCATGCAGAGGTCTGAGGTCAACCGTCAAAGTAATCGGTGAAGACCTTTGGGCGATGTTTCATGCAGAGGTCTGAGGTCAACCGTCAAAGTAATCGGTGAAGACCTTTGGGCGATGCTTCATGCAGAGGTCTGAGGTCAACCGTCAAAGTAATTGGTGAAGACCTTTGGACGATGCTTCATGCAGAGGTCTGAGGTCAACCGTCAAAGTAATCGGTGAAGACCTTTGGGCGATGCTTCATACAGAGGTCTGAGGTCAACCGTCAAAGTAATCGGTGAAGACCTTTGGGCGATGCTTCATGCAGAGGTCTGAGGTCAACCGTCAAAGTAATCGGTGAAGACCTTTGGACGATGCTTCATGCAGAGGTCTGAGGTAAACCGTCAAAGTAATCGGTGAAGACCTTTTGGCGATGCTTCATGCAGAGGTCTGAGGTCAACAGTCAAAGTAATCGGTGAAGATCTTTGGGCGATGCTTCATGCAGAGGTCCGAGGTCAACCGTCAAAGTAATCGGTGAAGACCTTTGGGCGATGCTTCATGCAGAGGTCTGAGGTCAACCGTTAAAGTAATCGGTGAAGACCTTTGGGCCTAGCCTCACGCAGAGGTCTGAGGTCAACCGTTAGAGATCGCCTACCGGCAGAACGAAAAACAATTCCGGATGGCAACGAAACAAAATGATCGTTGCTGTAGCTACGTTGTTCATGGTGTGTGCAACAACGGACATTTATAAACGATATATGTATTACACACACACACACACACACACACACACATATATAACATACACGTCTGCAGGCCCATGTGTGAATGCACACATAGAGACACATACATATGCATGTACACGTAGACTTCAGGCAGACGCCGTCATACAGCAGCCAAACGCTGGCCTGTGGATCAGAATGGCTTGGGTTGAGATGCTGACTGTAGCCGCTCACTAGTCTGGCTCTCACGTGACACCTTCTCAGGATCCCTATGTATGATAAGGGCGGACATAGTGAGGCAGTCTTTGCTAGTTTAGGTTGTTTCACACAATTGACTGCCTTCTCCTTGCTCAGTTCCGTGTTCTCACCTCACCGTCTGTCTTGTCATTTCTTTATCTGTAGAGATAACTATTTTTACGTGTCCTGTAAATGAGTGTCTTTTATTTGTGTCTGTCAGTTCTCATTAATATCAACATGTAAGAATTACTTGGACGTCAGTGACTTATTTAGTTTTTGAAAGTAGTCGTCTAGGGGTTTTCTTTTCTGTTTATATAGGGTGCGTGTTAACAGGAAGTGGTCTATTGTGTTTTCCTGAAAGCCGTCTAAGCATAAGGGTGATGTAAATTTGGCTGTCCAGTATCCAAGGGATGTTTAGGTTGTCTGTGACTTGTGATGTCAGGGTAGGTTCTCTCAAAATATTCACATGCCCTTCTGCCAGAAGCACTCGTTTCCCACGGTCTCTGCCACATTCCTGTAATTGAGTGTTTGATTTGACTTTCCCTGGGGATTTCCCCCAGGCTGTTTCTATTATAGTATGGCTGCAGGGACCTCTTTTTGCAACAAAAAATATTTGTCCTATATGACCATATGCTAAAACCCATACTGTACCAACTATACCTTTATGTGCTGGAACCCATACTGTACCAACTATACCTTTATGTGCTGGAGCCCATGCTGTACCAACTCAGCCTTTATGTGCTGGAACCCACGCTGTACCAGCTATGCCTGTATGTGCTGGAACCCATGCTGTACCAACTATACCTTTATGTGCTGGAACCCATGCTGTACCAACTCAGCCTTTATGTGCTGGAACCCATGCTGTACCAACTCAGCCTTTATGTTCTGGAACCCACGCTGTACCAGCTATGCCTGTATGTGCTGGAACCCATGCTGTACCAACTATACCTTTATGTGCTGGAACCCATTCTGTACCAGCTATGCCTGTATGTGCTGGAACCCATGCGGTACCAGCTAGGCCTGTATGTGCTGGAACCCATGCTGTACCAACTATGCCTTTATGTGCTGGAACCCATGCTGTACCAACTATGCCTGTATGTGCTGGAACCCATGCTGTGCCAACTATGCCTGTATGTGCTGGAACCCATGCTGTACCAACTATGCCTGTATGTGCTGGAACCCATGCTGTACCAACTATGCCTGTATGTGCTGGAACCCATGCTGTATCAACTATGCCTGTATGTGCTGGAACCCATGCTGTATCAACTATGCCTGTATGTGCTGGAACCCATGCTGTACCAACTATGCCTGTATGTGCTGGAACCCATGCTGTACCAACTATGCCTGTATGTGCTGGAACCCATGCTGTACCAACTATGCCTGTATGTGCTGGAACCCATGCTGTACCAACTATACCTTTATGTGCTGGAACCCATGCTGTATCAACTATACCTTTATGTGCTGGAACCCATGCTGTATCAACTATGCCTTTATGTGCTGGAACCTATGCTGTACCAACTATACCTTTATGTGCTGGAACCCATGCTGTATCAACTATGCCTTTATGTGCTGGAACCCATGCTGTATCAACTATGCCTTTATGTGCTGGAACCCATGCTGTATCAACTATGCCTTTATGTGCTGGAACCCATGCTGTACCAACTATGCCTGTATGTGCTGGAACCCATGCTGTACCAACTATGCCTTTATGTGCTGGAACCCATGCTGTATCAACTATGCCTTTATGTGCTGGAACCCATGCTGTACCAACTATGCCTGTATGTGCTGGAACCCATGCTGTACCAACTATACCTTTATGTGCTGGAACCCATGCTGTATCAACTATGCCTTTATGTGCTGGAACCCATGCTGTACCAACTATACCTTTATGTGCTGGAACCCATGCTGTACCAACTATACCTTTATGTGCTGGAACCCATGCTATATCAACTATGCCTGTATGTGCTGGAACCCATGCTGTATCAACTATACCTTTATGTGCTGGAACCCATGCTGTATCAACTATGCCTTTATGTGCTGGAACCCATGCTGTACCAACTATGCCTGTATGTGCTGGAACCCATGCTGTACCAACTATACCTTTATGTACTGGAACCCATGCTGTATCAACTATACCTTTATGTGCTGGAACCCATGCTGTATCAACTATGCCTTTATGTGCTGGAACCCATGCTGTACCAACTATGCCTGTATGTGCTGGAACCCATGCTGTACCAACTATACCTTTATGTGCTGGAACCCATGCTGTATCAACTATACCTTTATGTGCTGGAACCCATGCTGTATCAACTATGCCTTTATGTGCTGGAACCCATGCTGTACCAACTATGCCTTTATGTGCTGGAACCCATGCTGTACCAACTATGCCTTTATGTGCTGGAACCCATGCTGTATCAACTATGCCTTTATGTGCTGGAACCCATGCTGTACCAACTATGCCTGTATGTGCTGGAACCCATGCTGTACCAACTATACCTTTATGTGCTGGAACCCATGCTGTATCAACTATACCTTTATGTGCTGGAACCCATGCTGTATCAACTATGCCTTTATGTGCTGGAACCCATGCTGTACCAACTATGCCTTTATGTGCTGGAACCCATGCTGTACCAACTATGCCTTTATGTGCTGGAACCCATGCTGTATCAACTATACCTTTATGTGCTGGAACCCATGCCGTGGTGGTCTGGCATCGGTTGTTTCTAGGTTGTGTGGTTAGTGTTAGTATCTCCTCTTTTATCTCTGATCTGATTCCCTGTGCATAGTTTCCTAGTGGTTGTACCGATGAAAGAAAATCTCCAAAGCTTTCTTTATGCCGACTAGTTCGGCTGTGACAGCCTGGGAATACTGCTGCTTTATTGTGACGCGGTCAGGGAGTGCACTCTTACAGCATATTGATACGAGTCACGTGAGAGTTGGAATGTTGAATTCGGGAAAACATCATAGTTGACTGACTGAAACCAGCATAGTTCTTTTCCATATTGTACCCGTTTCCAGGCGTCTGGATTTTCTCTTCCACGGTTTATTCTACATAGACCCGCAGGCACTCGATAGATCATCGAACTAGCAACTTGTGTACTTCACAGTCCGACCAAGGCAGGGAACATCAGAGGTTGAACATATTGAAGTCCCAAGTTAGGTGTCAAGTCTCAAGTTACCAAGTATGCTTCATAGTCGAGTTCCTAAGTCAAGTCTCAAGTTACCAAGTATGCTTCCTAGTCGAGTCCTAAGTCAAGTCCCAAGTTACCAAGTATGCTTCCTAGTCGAGTCCTAAGTCAAGTCCCAAGTTACCAAGTATGCTTCCTAGTCGAGTCCCAAGTCAAGTCTCAAGTGACCAAGTATGCTTCCTAGTCGAGTCCTAAGTCAAGTCTGAAGTTACCAAGTATGCTTCCTAGTCGAGTCCTAAGTCAAGTCTGAAGTTACCAAGTATGCTTCCTAGTCGAGTCCCAAGTCAAGTCTCAAGTAACCAAGTATGCTCCCTAGTCGAGTCCCAAGTCAAGTCTGAAGTTACCAAGTATGCTTCCTAGTCGAGTCCCAAGTCAAGTCTGAAGTTACCAAGTATGCTCCCTAGTCGAGTCCCAAGCCAAGTCACTTTATGTATCAAAGCATTTGCAAATAGTGCGTGGGCAATGTTTATGATTTCAACTTGCTGTTTTGTTACAATAAAAAACCAACAGCCAACAGTTGTTAGATATTGAAACTTTATAAAAGCAAAAGTCAAATGTGACAACTAGAAACATCGAAACAGAAATTATGCTGTCTAGTTTTATATGAAGACGTTTTAAACAATGACGTTGCTCTGCATTGCTTGCAGTGACCGACCGCGAAGAACGACCCCTAACAACCCATCAAAGCTACAAGGCACGGGACATAAAAGTGTTAGGCCTATATTTGATCAACTACTCGGCAGTCGATGGCTGATGTGGTCACTTTGACGCCGACCGCCTTTACCTGCCAGAACATGACCTGGTTCACATTTGAGGACAGGTCGACACTGGGAATGTGAACCGTTGGGGCCGGCTACCTGACGTTAGGGCAGGGATTCTTTCAAGGAAAACAACTGTAGAGAAAATAGTTTCTTGTTATGTTTCTTCAGGATTACGGAACTTGTAATTTCTTCATCGCCAGACACACTTTCCACTCCAACTGAGGGAAAGGGTTGGGCGGTGCTTGTCTGTGCAGTCACATTGAGAACAGTTCAGTTTGACTGTTTACAGAGAGCAGTGTGTAACCAGGGGCCAACAGGCACACCAACACTGTAACCAGCCATACGTGTCCAGTGAGGGTTGGTATGAGACTTGTTACTTTGTGCAACACAACGTTGTAGCTGCCACATTAAACCAGTCCTGAAAAAACCAGCTTAGACATCTGCTTGAGCACCGCGGCCTTAGTCACAGACACAGGACACAAGAAAGAGATTGGGACAGGCAGAGGTGACATCTGTACGGAGGCAGTGGAACATTCATCACTCACCAAAGCAAACATACAGCCAGGACTGGGACAGGCAACAGTGAAATCTGTAGTGTGACAGGCGAGAGTGACATCTGTACTGGGACAGGCAAGAGTGACATCTGTACTGGGACAGGCAAGAGTGACATCTGTACTGGGACAGGCAAGAGTGACATCTGTACTGGGACAGGCAAGAGTGACATCTGTACTGGGGCAGTGGGGCATTCATCACTCACCTAAGCAAACATACAGCTAGGACTGGGACAGGCAAAAGTGACATCAGTACTGGGACAGTGGGACATTCATCAGTCCCCACAGCAGACATACAGCCAGGACTGGGACAGGCAAGAGTGACATCTGTACTGGGACAGGCAAGAGTGACATCTGTACTGGGACAGTGGGACATTCATCAGTCACCAAAGCAAACATACAGCCAGGACTGGGACAGGCAAAAGTGACATGTGTACTGGGACAGGCAAGATTGACATCTGTACTGGGACAGTGGGACATTCATCAGTCACCACAGCAAACATACAGGCAAGAGTGACATCTGTACTGGGGCAGTGGGACATTCATCAGTCCCCACAGCAGACATACAGCCAGGACTAGGACAGGCAAGAGTGACATGTGTACTGGGACAGGCAAGAGTGACATCTGTACTGGGACAGGCAAGAGTGACATGTGTACTGGGACAGGCAAGAGTGACATCTGTACTGGGACAGGCAAGAGTGACATCTGTACTGGGACAGGCAAGAGTGACATCTGTACTGGGGCAGTGGGACATTCATCAGTCACCACAGCAAACATACAGCCAGGACTGGGACAGGCAAGAGTGACATCTGTACTGGGACAGGCAAGAGTGACATCTGTACTGGGACAGGCAAGAGTGACATCTGTACTGGGACAGGCAAGAGTGACATCTGTACTGGGACAGGCAAGAGTGACATTTGTACTGGGGCAGTGGGACATTCATCAGTCAACACAGCAAACATACAGCCAGGACTGGGACAGGCAAGAGTGACATCTGTACTGGGACAGTGGGACATTCATCGGTGAACACAGCAAACATACAGCCAGGACTGGGACAGGCAAGAGTGACATCTGTACTGGGACAGGCAAGAGTGACATCTGTACTGGGACAGTGGGACATTCATCAGTCAACACAGCAAACATACAGCCAGGACTGGGACAGGCAAGAGTGACATCTGTACCTGGACAGGCAAGAGTGACATTTGTACTGGGACAGTGGGACATTCATCACTCACCAAAGCAAACATACAGCCAGGACTAGGACAGGCAAGAGTGACATCTGTACTGGGACAGGCAAGAGTGACATCTGTACTGGGGCAGTGGGACATTCATCGGTCAACACAGCAAACATACAGTTAGGACTGGGACAGGCAAGAGTGACATCTGTACTGGGACAGGCAAGTGTGACATCTGTACTGGGACAGGCAAGAGTGACATTTGTACTGAGGCAGTGGGACATTCATCAGTCACCAAAGCAAACATACAGCCAGTCATTGTACTCCATCAACATGTGAGAACATAAAGTAGACATGCACGTGCAAATATTGATTTAGGAGAATTTTCCCCTAATAATTTTTATAGAACAATAATGACATACATAGAACAACACTGACACAAATAGAACAACACCGACACACACAGAAGAATACTGACATGTTTGGAACAGTACTGGCATATGAAGAACAATGTCATTCATAGAACAACACTGACATAGTTAGAACAACATCATACATAGAACAATACTGGCATATTTAGAACAACACTGGCATAGTTAGAACAACACTGACATAGTTAGAACAACACTGGCATAGTTAGAACAACACTGACATAGTTAGAACACTGGCATAGTTAGAACAACACTGGCATAGTTAGAACAACACTGACATAGTAAGAACAACACTGACATAGTTAGAACAACACTGACATAGTTAGAACAACACTGGCATAGTAAGAACAACACTGACATAGTTAGAACAACACTGGCATAGTTAGAACAACACTGACATAGTTAGAACAACACTGGCATAGTTAGAACAACACTCGCGTAGTTAGAACAACACTGGCGTAGTTAGAACAACACTGGCGTAGTTAGAACAACATCATACTTGAAACAATACTGGCATATTTAGAACAACACTGGCATAGTTAGAACAACACTGACATAGTTAGAACAACACTGACATAGTTAGAACAACACTGGCATAGTTAAAACAACATCATACTTGAAACAATACTGGCATATTTAGAACAACACTGACATAGTTAGAACAACACTGGCATAGTTAGAACAATACTGGCATATTTAGAACAACACTGGCATAGTTAGAACAACATCATACTTGAAACAATACTGGCATATTTAGAACAACACTGGCATAGTTAGAACAACATCATACTTGAAACAATACTTGCATATTTAGAACAACACTGGCCTAGATATAACACTACCAGCATATTTAGAACAACATTGGCATATTTAGAACAATACTGGCATATTTAGAACAAAACTGGCATAATTAGAACAGCATTGACATAGAACAACACTGACATAGTTAGAACAACACTGGCATAGTTAGAACAACACTGACATAGTTAGAACAACACTGGCGTAGTTAAAACAACATTATACTGGGAATAATACTGGCATATTTAGAACAACACTGGCATAGTTAGAACAACACTGGTATATCTAGAACAACACTGGCATAGTTAAAACAACACTGGCATAGTTAGAACAACACTGGTATATCTAGAACAACACTGGCATAGTTAGAACAACACTGGCATAGTTAGAACAACACTGGCGTAGTTAAAACAACATTATACTGGGAATAATACTTGCATATTTAGAACAACACTGGCATAGTTAGAACAACACTGGTATATCTAGAACAACACTGGCATAGTTAGAACAACACTGGTATATCTAGAACAACACTGGCATAGTTAGAACAACACTGGCATAGTTAGAACAACACTGACATAGTTAAAACAACACTGGCATATCTAGAACAACACTGGCATAGTTAGAACAACACTGGCATAGTAAGAACAACACTGACATAGTTAGAACAACACTGACATAGTTAGAACAACACTGGCATAGTAAGAACAACACTGGCATAGTTAGAACAACACTGGTATATCTAGAACAACACTGGCATAGTTAGAACAACACTGGTATATCTAGAACAACACTGGCATAGTTAGAACAACACTGGCATATCTAGAACAACACTTGCATAGTAAGAACAACACTGGCATAGTAAGAACAACACTGACATAGTAAGAACAACACTGACATAGTTAGAACAACACTGACATAGTTAGAACAACACTGGCATAGTAAGAACAACACTGACATAGTTAGAACAACACTGACATAGTTAGAACAACACTGACATAGTAAGAACAACACTGGCATAGTAAGAACAACACTGGCATAGTTAGAACAACACTGGCATAGTTAGAACAACACTGGCATAGTTAGAACAACACTGGTATATCTAGAAAAACACTGGCATAGTTAGAACAACACTGGCATAGTTAGAACAACACTGGTATATCTAGAAAAACACTGGCATAGTTAGAACAACACTGACATAGTTAGAACAACACTGGCATAGTAAGAACAACACTGACATAGTTAGAACAACACTGGCATAGTTAGAACAACACTGGCATAGTTAGAACAACACTCGCGTAGTTAGAACAACACTGGCGTAGTTAGAACAACACTGTCGTAGTTAGAACAACACTGTCGTAGTTAGAACAACATCATACTTGAAACAATACTGGCATATTTAGAACAACACTGGCATAGTTAGAACAACACTGACATAGTTAGAACAACACTGACATAGTTAGAACAACACTGGCATAGCTACAACAACATCATACTTGAAACAATACTGGCATATTTAGAACAACACTGACATAGTTAGAACAACACTGGCATAGTTAGAACAATACTGGCATATTTAGAACAACACTGGCATAGTTAGAACATCATACTTGAAACAATACTGGCATATTTAGAACAACACTGGCATAGTTAGAACAACATCATACTTGAAACAATACTTGCATATTTAGAACAACACTGGCCTAGATATAACACTACCAGCATATTTAGAACAACATTGGCATATTTAGAACAATACTGGCATATTTAGAACAAAACTGGCATAATTAGAACAACACTGACATAGAACAACACTGACATAGTTAGAACAACACTGGCATAGTTAGAACAACACTGACATAGTTAGAACAACACTGGCGTAGTTAAAACAACATTATACTGGGAATAATACTGGCATATTTAGAACAACACTGGCATAGTTAGAACAACACTGGTATATCTAGAACAACACTGGCATAGTTAAAACAACACTGGCATAGTTAGAACAACACTGGTATATCTAGAACAACACTGGCATAGTTAGAACAACACTGGCATAGTTAGAACAACACTGGCGTAGTTAAAACAACATTATACTGGGAATAATACTGGCATATTTAGAACAACACTGGCATAGTTAGAACAACACTGGTATATCTAGAACAACACTGGCATAGTTAGAACAACACTGGTATATCTAGAACAACACTGGCATAGTTAGAACAACACTGGCATAGTTAGAACAACACTGACATAGTTAGAACAACACTGGCATATCTAGAACAACACTGGCATAGTTAGAACAACACTGGCATAGTAAGAACAACACTGACATAGTTAGAACAACACTGACATAGTTAGAACAACACTGGCATAGTAAGAACAACACTGGCATAGTTAGAACAACACTGGTATATCTAGAACAACACTGGCATAGTTAGAACAACACTGGTATATCTAGAACAACACTGGCATAGTTAGAACAACACTGGCATATCTAGAACAACACTGGCATAGTAAGAACAACACTGGCATAGTAAGAACAACACTGACATAGTTAGAACACTGACATAGTTAGAACAACACTGGCATAGTTAGAACAACACTGGCATAGTAAGAAAAACACTGACATAGTTAGAACAACACTGACATAGTAAGAACAACACTGGCATAGTAAGAACAACACTGGCATAGTTAGAACAACACTGGCATAGTTAGAACAACACTGGCATAGTTAGAACAACACTGGTATATCTAGAAAAACACTGGCATAGTTAGAACAACACTGGCATAGTTAGAACAACACTGGTATATCTAGAAAAACACTGGCATAGTTAGAACAACACTGACATAGTTAGAACAACATCATACTTGGAACAGTACTGGCATATTTACGACGACATTGGCATATTTAGAACATCATACATAAAACAACATTGGCATATTTAGACCTTCATACATAAAACAACATTGGCATATTTAGACCTTCATACATAAAACAACATTGGCATATTTAGACCTTCATACATAAAACAACATTGGCATATTTAGACCTTCATACATAAAACAACATTGGCATATTTAGACCTTCATACATAAAACAACATTGGCATATTTAGACCTTCATACATAAAACAACATTGGCATATTTAGACCTTCATACATAAAACAACATTGGCATATTTAGACCTTCATACATAAAACAACATTGGCATATTTAGACCTTCATACATAAAACAACATTGGCATATTTAGACCTTCATACATAAAAACAACATTGGCATATTTAGACCTTCATACATAAAACAACATTGGCATATTTAGACCTTCATACATAAAACAACATTGGCATATTTAGACCTTCATACATAAAACAGCATTGGCATATTTAGACCTTCATACATAAAACAACATTGGCATATTTAGAACAGCATACATAAAACAACATTGGCATATTTAGACCTTCATACATAAAACAACATTGGCATATTTAGACCTTCATACATAAAACAGCATTGGCATATTTAGAACATCATACATAAAACAACATTGGCATATTTAGAACAGCATGCATAAAACATCATCATCATAGAACAACACTGACATATTTAGAACAACATCATACATAGAATAAATAACACTGAAATATTTAGAACAGAAATGCAAATTTAGTGACATACATATATATATAAACACTAGCGTATGTAGAACAACACTGGCTAATACAGAACAACACTGGCTGACACAGAACAACACTGGCTGATACAGAACAACACTGGCTGACACAGAACAACACTGGCTGATACAGAACAACACTGGCTGATACAGAACAACACTGGCTGATACAGAACAACACTGGCTGATACAGAACAACACTGGCTGATACAGAACAACACTGGCTGATACAGAACAACACTGGCTGATACAGAACAACACTGGCTGATACAGAACAACACTGTCATAAGTGGAGTGGATGATAGTGTCAGCTATAATCTTATTACCATGTGTAGCTAGTAGCAGGCAACAGGTGTCAGGCTGACACAAGTGAGCTGTACAGCACAGTTAGGTGTGTAGTTGCTGCAGCTATGTACCAGGTAGCCACCCTTTTGTGCTCATTGTTTGTCCATGATTGACTATTCTCTTGCAAATGTCAGAGAACATGTGCTAGTTTGGTGGGATGTTAACCTCTTTAAGACTCTTTGTAATGATGTGTGAATCATTAATGTTAGCTCTTAGTTTCTGGTGGTTAGTGAGGCCATTGTTTTTTTTTCATTGCCTGAGTGGTGAGTAGGTAATTGTTTGAGTAGTGAATAGTTCATTGCCTGAGTGGTGAGTAGTTCATTGCCTGAGTGGTGAGTAGTTTATTGTCCGAGTGGTGAGTAGTTTATTGTCCGAGTGGTGAGTAGTTTATTGTCCGAGTAGTGAGTAGTTCATTGTCTGAGTGGTGAGTAGGTAATTGTTTGAGTAGTGAATAGTTTATTGTCCGAGTGGTGAGTAGTTCATTGTCTGAGTGGTGAGTAGTTCATTGTCTGAGTGGTGAGTAGTTCATTGTCTGAGTGGTGAGTAGTTCATTGTTTGAGTAGTGAATAGTTTATTGTCCGAGTGGTGAGTAGTTCATTGTCTGAGTGGTGAGTGGTTCATTGTCTGAGTGGTGAGCAGTTCATTGCCTGAGTGGTGAGTAGTTCATTGCCTGGGTGGTGAGTAGGTAATTTTTTGAGTAGTGAGTAGTTTATTGTCCGAGTGGTGAGTAGTTCATTGTCTGAGTGGTGAGTAGTTCATTGTCTGAGTGGTGAGTAGTTCTTTGTCTGAGTGGTAAGTAGTTCCTTTTCTGAGTGGTGAGTAGTTCCTTGTCTGAGTGGTGAGTAGTTCCTTGTCTGATTGGTGACTCGTTCCTTGTCTGATTGGTGAGTAGTTCCTTGTCTGATTGGTGAGTAGTTCCTTGTCTGATTGGTGAGTAGTTCCTTGTCTGAGTGGTGAGTAGTTCATTGTCTGAGTGGTGAATACTTCATTGACTGAATGATGAGTACTTGTGAATAGTTCATTGTCTGTTACATCACATGCTGAGATGACAGTCTGACATTCAGGATCCATGTTTGTTTCTAGTGTCTTGACTTGAATCACTTTTAGATGTTGGAAAAACCTAATTGTTGCTGGTTTTATATTTGTAAGAGCTACATTGTGCATTTGATTCATATTTTCTAGACAAAGAATGAGGACAAAGAAAAAGAAAAGATTCTTCAAAAAAAGCTGGGAGAGTTGACCACTCATGTCCAGCGGCTGGAGCGCCGTATTGCCTTGTTGAGAACAGAGAATGAAGCATTGGTAAGTCGTGTTGTCTGGTTCTCACTGACAAATATGTGGATTGTGAATTGCCAAAGTGCTGGAGCCTGTTTGTTGTACATGTGTAGTACAGGCTAACACCTAGACCATGTAGAGTTGTTTGTTTATAGGAGCAGAGTGTCAAAGCTAGTGGCATTGAGATTAGTCTGTCTGGGGGAGCAAAGTGGGTTTGTGGCACTGAGAGTAGTCTGTCTGGGGGAGCAAAGTGGGTTAGTGGCACTGAGATTAGGTGTGGTAGTATTTGCCTAAACAATCACATATCCATCCATTACGCTCACTCGGCCATGAGTACCTTAAGGTTATTTCTTCTCTCATGACTGTGTATGTTTAGTACCAACTCTCCTTATCAACATGAGGTTGATGATAAGGCCGTTGAAGCAATTGTTTTTGTTTATTGATCATTCAATCAAACAATTGTTCTTGTTTTTTTATCATTCAATCAAACAATTGTTCTTGTTTTTTGATCATTCAATCAAACAATTGTTCTTGTTTATTGATCATTCAATCAAACAATTGTTCTTGTTTATTGATGATTCAATCAAACAAATATAAAGTACACTGGTTGTTTGTTTGTTTGTTTGTTTTAGTATCCAGAAGCCATGAGTTGTTAACCCTTAGGCTCGGTATTATGGATATCGCAACCTTTCGGCCTTGATTCCATTGTAAATACCGTAAATCTGGGAGAAAATGTGGCTTTCCTGCCTACCCCCGGGATTGAACCCGGACCACAAGGAGTACGTCACCTGGTCTCCGCGAAATCCGGTTTAGCCAATTCTGCTAGAGAGCCGGGCAAGTACACTGGTTAAAACTTACATGTGCTTCTGCTTTAGATCACAGCGTCAGCAGCAACAGTCATAATAAAATAATGCATAAATGGGGCATCCTCATTTCTATGATTCTCTATGCGATGACTTGACCTCACAGTATACCACCTATAGCGATAATGTATAATATAATGCATCAAATAAGGTCTCTCTGCTATACTGAATTTCACATATGTGAAAATCATCAATTTCCTTTCCTACTACAACTCTCTTCATGCATGTCATAATGGCGTTAGTGATGTTCAGTTATTTTGTTTGGCTCTCTGTTCTTCTGTAGATCCTTCAGTCTTCCTCTGTGCTGCTGTAATGCCATATTTCATTCACTAACTTGGATTACATCTGTTTCCTAGTCTTGTCATCGCCAGTTGAAGCAAACCATGACTGGCCGTGTACAGAGTCCAAAATCACTCTACCACTGGTATCTTGTCATTTGTTGTCTACTGTTAAATAGTTTCTCCATTGCTATTTACCCCATTGCTAGCAACTTTAGAAGTCCTTGGAGAAAATATGTTTTCAGTTATCTTGCTAATTCATTTACTGTCCTGATTTTCTACTGATTTATGACATGGGGTTACTGTGTTTATCACAAATCAGTTAACAATCAAGTTTAATCAAATTTATATGAGTTTGTCAAAACATGATGGGTTTCTTCACCTTCGGGAATAAATTGAATTAATTGTCTCTGTAATCAACAATTTAGAATACAATAACATGTCACACTGTGGTCGTGAACGTGGAGCGTCTGGTTATGAGTGGGGCAGTGCCAAGCGTATGGACTCCGTCAGGACATCCATTGCCTCTTCCCTAGCAGGCAGGCAGTACTAGTACTCAATGAAGAGAGTGAGAAGAAGAGAAGATGAGGAGGAAATGGAGAGAGAAGAAGGCATAGGAGAGCTGGAGCCTGAAGAGTGGCGAAAAACGGAGCGTCTGGGATCAAAACATATTAGAGTGGGTTACTGGAATTGTCGTAGTGGCTAGCAGAGAGGACCTGTACTGGAGAGATTGATTTATGACTTTGATATCCTCATGTTGCAGGAATTTAACATAGATAGATATGAGTGTCCTAGATACATTAGTTATATAACTCCTACCAGACAGGGAAGACATGGGCAATGTCTGCTGGTAAAGAATAGGGTGAAGCACGTGGTTCTTGACCTGGGTCAGTGGAATCATAGTACACTTGAAATTCAGGGGAACAACCTGGAGTTTAGAATATGTTTATGTTGCAGTTGAATCTATTGTCACAAAGGAACATTGGGACTGGCTCAGAGGGATGGAGGAAGTCTCGGGTAATAGGCCTCCCATTTATGGGGATCTCAATGGGCGGAACAGAGCATGGGATATTTTGCTATCTGACTTGTGTGCACGCTTGATAAATTTGTGTAAAGTGAGGAGTGGGTCCTAGCAAGGGTTGTGTAGGGTTCTTATCACTTTGGGTAGTGAGTGCAGGGACTGGCCAGCTGGAACTGCAGAATCGGAAGTTCAACAAATGATTCATGACAATTTCTACCTAACTGATGTGATTATCTATACAGATGGCTCTGTGTTGAGGGGCAAACGAAGTACATGGTGGTTCATAGCAAAAGCGAATGGGCGTCGCTCAGTGCAACAAAGCCTGGCATATGATATCACAACATCTAATTTGAGAATGGAGGTGGAGGCAGTCACTGCTGCATGACGGCGATTTGAGAATCAGTGATTGTAACTGACTCACAGAGCATGTTGAGAAAGGGGGCGACAGGTATGCTCCGTGCAGAGTGGCAAGCATCACTTCAGAGGCCCTGATAGTTAGCATCCTTTGGATATTTTCTCCAGGTCATGCCGGTGTGTTGGAATATGAACAGGCAGATAGACTGGCTGGTTCTGCACCACTTGTTGGTGAACTGATGTAGGACAAGCTAGATGTTGTGAGGGCCATCTGGGAGCAAGTGAACAATGCGAAAGTGCAAATAGATCATTACAGTCTGAGAATGCTGTTGCGAGAAGTTATCAAGGGATCTGGCCGATGCTCAACACTCAGGGGAAAGGCGACATTGATATATGATCAGACAGTTATTGGTGCCATCAGAATAGGAACTCTTCATTTGCTGCTAAAGATGGGGACAGAGTGCTTATGAGAGTGTCCCAAATGCTATGATGTCGATTCGTAATTCAGGATTTGTAATTCAACACTGTAGGGGTGCCTTCTTCTGTGGCAGAGTTAATCAACTCTGTTGTCTCAAGGATTTGCTTGATTGCACTCTAGGCCATTTCGCTAGCTTAATATCTTGTCATTACGCTGTGAGAGATATTTTCACCGCTGGAAACAATCTGCAATTTAATTTGCTCAGTGCGTTTGCTCACTTCATATCTTATGGTCTGACAACAGTTGTCTGCCTGGGTGTCTGAAAAATGTCTTGCAAAATTAAAACCATTTGTTTTTAATATCACTTCTGGCTGGGGAAATTGAATGAGCAAGTGTCGATTGTAAACTTTGCATTCAACGGGCTTTTGGTTGTATACACAGTATTTTGCTTGGTACAAACAGGATCAATTCTGCTTTTTGAAAGAAGCTGCATGTAAAGCATAGACACATGTAACTAGCTCTGTCACTACATCCGCCACCTTCCCAACTAGACTTGTTGTTGGCTCGAAGAAAAATTTTACAATACTTGTACAATTATCTTTTTACTTTCATTGTCATTATATATAAGCAGTTTGCAAGTATTAATCTTTCAGTTCATGAAAGATGAACTTCTAACTCATCATTATTTCCTTTGCATCTACATTTCACATGACATAATTCTTATGTGTTATCCATAGTCTTATTTTACAACTTGACATCTGTAATCCTTAAGTATCTGAACTTTGGTTCTTGCTTCTATCTTCTTATTTTGTCTTGACTATTGCAGACTTATTTTAAGTTGCAAGTCCTCTATAGCTTCCCTATACATTATAATATCATGAAGATAAAAAAAAAAGAAAGCATCAAAATACAATCATTGTTGTATGCAGTATTACTGTGACTTATCCTGCAAGTATTGATTGTAGAAGTGTAGTTAGAATAAATCAGGGAACATCTCATCCTTTCACAGTGACATCTGGAGTAAGACAGGGGTGTGTCTTATCACCACTGCTGTTTATCACCTATATCGACAGTATATGCAAGAATGCCAAGCCCATGAATGAAGATCTTAGTAAGATCAACGAATTACTCTTTGCAGATGACCAGGCCTTGATAGCAGATACAGCCATGAAATTGCAACAACATCTAACATCCATGAATGAAGAATGTAAAACAAATAATATGAGAATCAACACTGAAAAGACAGAAGAAATGTCAATAGGAAAAAAGAAGACAGATCTAAACATAGCAATAGAATACAATGACATTAAACAGGCATCTGAGTTTAAATATCTGGGAACTACATTTACCGAAGATGGGAAATTGGATAAAGAAATTGACATTAGATGCAGTAAAGCAAACCAATTATTGGGACAGCTAGCACCCGTCTTACAGCATAAGACAATCCCAATCAGCACAAAGAGACATCTTATTCAAAGCATATTTATTCCAACTCTGTGCTACCAGTGCCAGACATGGTCACTCACAACATACCATAAAAGAAAATTAGTAACCACGGAAATGAGATGTCTGAGAAGGGCTGTAGGAGTGACCATAAGAGATAAGATCAGGAATGAGATCATAAGAGAACAAGTAAGCACAGAACTAATTCTGGATTACATACAAAGATAGCACGTGAAATGGTTTGCCCACTTAGAGAGAATGTCTTGTGACACCATACCATACAAAGCATACATGGAAAGAGAAGAAGGACGTAGAGCACGGGGTAGACCAAGAACAAGATGGAAGGATAACATCAGAGAAACTCTACAACAGTACGATGTGCCTATGGTCGAGGCAGACAGAAGAGCTAGAAACAGAACCTTATATCTCCCTCGACACCCACAGCGGAAAAGAGGAAGTGAAGAAGAAGAAGATCCTGCAAGTTCAGTAAAATATCTCTCCACAATCTTTTTCTTATAACAGCATTACTTCAATCCTGTACCCCCTCCCCCCATGTCATCAAACTAGCTTAACTAGCATCAATGTTAGTGATACAGTACTATAGGTCAGGGTCAAACTAAGGACTTTCGGTCACTTAATATTGTCACTTTTAGGTCCTTTATTTCAACATCACATATTGTCACTTTAGCTCAGCTATAAAGTGAGTTTAAATCTGTTAGTGCACTTCTCATTTAATTTTCTTCTATGTCACTAATCAAGTCACTTCATGATTTAGACTACCTATTAATAATTGTAAAAATCCATAGTAAACATTTTATTTGACAACCACATGATATTAATACCAATGTGAAAGCAAAAGCTAAGGCAGAAAGCAAAGAAAATACAACTTTGAGGTAGAACAAAGTGTCAGTCACACTGTTATAAATGCTCATTGCTATTTGGTTATTTCAGGTTCACTTTGACTGTCACTTTTACAAATTGCTATTGCCACTATTTGTATAATTCTCAGCATAATTTGAACCAACATTATAGACAAAAGTGCAAAAGAACACACCTTTTTTTTTTCATAATCTTTATCATTTCGCAATATTAAACCATTAACTACTAGTTAAAAGAAAATTCTAACATATAATAACTGTTCTGATCAAGGCAATATCAACACCCAGTATATAACTCTTTCACAGCTAAAAAACATTGTTCAGTAAGCATAACTTAATGCAATAGTCATCGCCTGTTCACTTTATAATTTAGTGCTTCAGTTTACTGAAAGTTCCAGTTACAAACTTATTGTGAGGTCTTTATTTCCAATGTCTTTTACAGTTTCAGTGTCCTTCCCAGATTCAGGATTAGGCATCAACACCATTTCAGTGTCAGTTCTTTCTGTGTTATTTTTTGGCTGTTTCATTTTCATCATCAAAATCATCATCTTTAGTTTTGTTACAGTTCACACCTCTTCTCCAGATAATTATAAAAATTATAAGGATGGTTAAAACGCATGCAATTGTTAACCCTATCAGTCTATTTCAATGAGTGTCCGAAGAAGTTTTCTTTAGTTCTTCAACTTGATGTGTTTCAGGAATGAGTTGTTCCATATAGATGGACTTGGTCTTCTTGAGGTGTTGTGGAATGTCTTGAAATTTCATAGTAGGTGCTCGTTGTTTCAAATGCTCCCACACTTTGATTTGCATAAGGTTGAAGTTCTGAGAGATGTTCAAAGTTGAGTCTCATGACCGTTTCACATTAAACGATTGGAATGCAGTTGATGCAACTGATCCCTTCTGACGTCACATGATTTTGAAAGCTGTGTTATCTTCAAAGGTTGTTCTACTTCAAAGAATTCTATCTTCTGATTCTAAGATTTCTGAGTACTTTGATATGTGCTTTGTGCATTTCTTGTAGTACTACTTCATGGAAGTCTTCTCTCAGATATTTTCTTTTTGGCATCAGCAAATCATCAATGGGTAAAATATAGGTTGTCTGCTGTACATCAGGTAGAAAGTTAACTATTTTGTGCTTTCATTCATGTCAATTCTGATATCTCCTAGAGTCTGGCTTAGGTACAATTCCCAATCACTGTTGTTCTCATTGATATATTTGGTGATGATGTTGTAGTAAGTTCTAGGTTGCCTTTCATTCTTTCCATTACTTCAAGATTGTAAAATGATGTAGTAATTGTGTATGATATTCAGCTCCTTCATTACTCTCTCTAAAATTTTCTTTTAAGGAACTCTTTTTCATTGTCTGTCAGCACGACTTGAGGGCATCCAAATCGAGGTAGGATCTCTTGTAGAAACAGTCTCACTACTGTATCTGCTGACTTACCTGGAATGGGTTTACTTCTGGCCATAAGCTGTAGTAGTCAACAATTTGTAGGAGGTAAACATTTCTGGACAGAGTTTTGGGGTGTGGACCGGAGAAATCTAAGGCGACTTTCTCTTCGGGAATTGGGGAACATCTGTTTCCTGGATGGGACACTTTATAGCTTTCATTTTTCTGAATCTGCATTTCTCACGGGTTGTCTACATATTTATACACTGTCTTGCACTAATTGGCAAATTTTTTTTCAGTCTAATAGCTTTTATGTCTTGTCTTAGCCATGTGACCATTTTGTTCATGATACTGCTTCAGTACATCTGCTTGCAGTTGTTTAGGTACGTATTTTCTCAATCTTGGTTCATCATCTTTGTTTAAAACATAATATAACTGTCTATTATCTGGTTGATCATGTAATTTTTTGTTTGTCTTCTTGTTCTTCTAATTTTTTAGCTCTTGCATTATTGGTTGAAGTTCTTTATCTTTTTTGCTTGTTCTGCTTTCTTTTCAAATTCTGAAGGTTCTTGTTGACTTGATTCTGTGGTAAGGTCTACTTCATATTCTTCACTAGGGACATGTCGTTCAGTTAGTTTGTTTGAGTTGATCACACCAACTTTACATGTGTGGTCATCAATCTTTGGTTGACCTTCATCTTTTTTCTTCTGGATTATTTTTGTAAGGTATTCTGGACAATAGGCCCGCAAAGTATTCTGACTTTCAGCTGTGTATTCTATTCTGGCATTGTATTGTTGTACATTAAGTGCTCCTGTCTGTATTTTTCTGCTATGGACTGGTGCTTCTAGCAAAAACTTCAGTGGTATATGGGCTGTCTTGATTTCAAAACTTGCACTGTGTAGCTATTAGTTCAAAATTCAATTTCTGCAAGGCATAGTGAATTGCAAGGGCTTCTGTCTCTACTTTTGACCATTTTCTCTGGCTCTTGCTTGACTTGTGTGACACGAATTCTTGATGCCTGGTATAGGGGACATCTCTTCTTCTGAATATGGTTGTGTTAGACAAGCTCCAATGGCTAAGTCTAATGCATCCATGTAGAGCTTAAGTTCTTTGTCTATATCTAGATGTGCTAACAGTGGAACTACTGTTAGACTATCTTTCAAATAGTTAAAAGTTCTTTGACAATCTTTTGTCTACTTGAATATGGCACATTTCTTTGTCAGGTTGATGGTTGGCTCAAAAATTTGTGAGAAGTTTTTGGGATGAAAAGTCTGTAATATCCACACATCCCGATGAATCCTCTGACTTGTCTGTTGTTGGATGAGGTAACTCACTGATTGCTTTAACTTTTTATTTGTCAGTTTTGACACCATCTTGATTTAGCATGAAACATAGATTTTTCACTTCTGTCTTCAGGAACTCGCATTTGCTAAGTTTCAGCTTCACAGAGTGTTCTGTGAGTCTAACACTTTTTTAACATGTTCTAAGTGATTATCTACTGATCCTGATGTGCAGATTAAAATGTCATCAACGTAGGCTATGGCATTCATTTTCCCCTTTTCTGCCTATATTTCATTACATTCGCCCCCTACTTTTAAAAAAAAATGCTTCTTATCTGCATTTTAATCTCTACAAACTACTCTAGTTATACCCGCTACCTAACTAGACCTTATATGAACATCTAGCCCCGTAATGAAAGCATACATCATAACATGTAACATAATACAATTCATGCAGTATAAGGAAAACGTGACATTCATACAATAACTAATAGTCAATAATTTGAAAGACGTAAAATAAACGATACAACTCCCTCGTTGTATTAGCATAACAACCTCTGATTCACTGGTATCCCTAATGAATGTGCGGAGTTGTCTGAAGTATAAAGGAATAGTATTTGTATTCCCACTTTATAAATTCAAACCTGATACTTTTTCATGTAAGGTGATGTTTCATAATCACATCGACAACGGTTACTGAACATCTATACGATTACTAGTTAGATAAAATAAAATGATAAACATTGTAATATATTGAAAATAGTTCATATATATATATATATATATATATATATATATATATATATATATATATATATATATATATATATATATACATACAACAAGAAATGACATGCCGTGTATCCCCAGTTATCAATAAAGTAAAACTCGAAAATGTCATCTCCCCAAGAAAGAATGAAAATAGAACCTCTGAGAAAGTCAACATAGACTGAATAATGAAGTATAACCTTTACAGAGTATAAATAATTCTTATACCGTTAGGTATACTAACTGGAGAGAATATCTCAGAAACGAACCGTAGCATTTCTTCAAGTTGAATGTGCAATGCTACCTCCTGCATTTACAGTTATTTATCTACTGTGAGAGTCAACAGCGTTTATTGGCGCTTCCTTAAGAGGTTGCTTCCTCTGTTTAATGCATATCGCATCTTCAGTAATGAAATAGCCGGCGTGTATTTACTTACAAATCATGTCATGCTTTGGACTGGCTTATCACCAAGTACGTTTCTAACTGCGTACCTCCGTAAAGTCTGGTTAAACATGATAATCTTCTCTAATGACTCAAATCAGTCATGTTTCTGGCAGAATGTATAAGAGAGGTTTTGTGGCCATTAACTCTCTTAGCGAACATAAATTATGTAGGTATTGTAATCTTTACCCGCAACCGAACGTGTGGATTTTCACTTGTCCGGGAGAGTACAACACGATTAAACAACGTTCATAGTGCAAAACAAAAAGTAAATATTAAATGGTAGGGACAAAACAACAGGTATATATTTAATATTTTTGGACAAATGACATGTAGACACAACAACAGAATGTGTATAGTGAGCGCGTTACCTCTGTACACAGCAATAGAGCGTACGTAAATTATAATTCATAACACACGATTTACGTGTTATTCACCCTACATTCCAACATTTATTGAACCATTTTACGAGTGATCCCATTTCAGTCAGTCATGGGGGAGCTATTTGTCAGCCTTTATGCCCATTAGACTCGATATAAATGAAAGACATTAAAGAATTGGTTATCTTCTACTGGTTCAGTTATAATATCTGTCATTTGTGTCTCGTCAGTCCTACAGCTTCTGTGGATTTCTACCGGTCCAGGTTCAGTATTACCACCTTTGCTTTTACAGACTCTTCCTTCTTCTGTTAGTTTGTCTTTCCCTACGTCTCTGTGTGTCTGTAAAACTATTTCCTCTTTTAGATCTGTACGTCTCTTTTTAATTTCAGAAATTCCTGTTTCATGTTTTTTCCTTTTGTTAGGCGCAGTTTCTACTGTTTCTTCTTCTTCTTTTCTACGATTGCATATACCGTTAACTAGTACTTCTTACGGTTTTAATTCTTTCACAGTAGACGGAGTATCCGTTTTGGTTCGAACAGCGACTAAAAATCTATGACCTTCTTTCTTAGTCATCCCAAACTCATCATCTGCGTCGTAATTTTCAGAGAATAAATCTATCTTTATGTTACTAACTACAAACGGTAATGTGTTTATTTCTTCACCTTCTTCTTCTGTAGGCATCACCTATGCACCACCCAATACCTGCTGGTGGATTGTTTCCTTAAGTGTTCTTACCCTGTCTACTTCCTTCTGTGCGCTACTACGATCTAGTCCTTTTACTTCTACCGCGTTTACTTCCCATAACCATTCCAGTGCTAAAAAACCCTCATTATCTTTTTCTTTTTCCGACTTAACGTTAGCCGGTATTAACTCTTTATGTGTCTCTATGTTCCCTTCTTCTTTAAAGTATTGACCGTGTGTCCCGTTTACAGTTACAGCATTTACTTCGTTAATGTAGCTTTTTTTAAACCGTTTCATGGGATTCCTCCTTTTTAACCCTCCTAACCTGTATTCACTACTTTGTATGGGGTATGACCTGTTTTTAGAAATACTGCCTAATGCCTGGAAATCGTTTTGCCGCTCATATATATATTATCTTTCCTTCTAACCTGCTCTCTGGGTATCTTCCACTGGGGCCTGTATTTAGTTAACAATCTGTTTTTTTAACATTTCTTCTAACTTCTTTGTCTCATCATTAGCAGCGCACATGTTTTGGTTACCTGCCTGCCCCAATCTGTCACAGTGACTGAACGGATTATTTCCGAAGTTTTGTAATCTTATATTCTTATTATATCCTAATTTGCTTAACCTGTCTCTTTTGAATCTGTTGGCTTGATTATGCGTCTTACCGTGGGCCCTGTAATCTTGATTAGTGCTCATCGTGCTAAATCTGGAATCTGGATTACATGACCTAACTCGACCTCGGTTATTCTCGGGGATATTTACTACTCTATACATGTTCTGATATCTGTTACCATCATTTTGCCACCGCTCCTGGGTTCTGAAATTTCTATTATTTTCTAATTTTTGTAACCTGTCTGCTCTGTTGAAATTAATAATTTGCCCACTTCCATTTTTTACACATGACCTCATTTGACCCTGATTGTCATGGTATGGTTTCGGTCTCTGTGGTCTGAAACTCTGCTTATCTATAGGGTAGTGTGATCTCTCGTTATCATAATTTCGCCTACCTGGAAAACCCCGAACAGTCGATTAACCTCGACGTTACTTCTAGTTACTGTTGCTATGTTATAACTTCTTTCTCTCTGTCTTTGTCTACGACTATCTACAGTTGACCAATGCTGAGCAGTTTTTTGGTTCAAAAAAAAAAAAAATGGAATACGAAGTTTTCTACCTAACTGTGCTACTTCATTAAAAACTCTGCTAAACTGTGCTGCCACTGTTCCTTGATGGGCCATTTTAAAAACCTGGGAAATTAACTAATGTAAACTATAATAAAATGTAAAATAAATGATGTCAAATTACCTTGTTGAGAGAAAGAAAACAAAATTCTTTTTTTCACAACACAACACAGATAACACTGTAATTAAAATCGGCACTGTCCTGGAATGATTTTCTAAGTTTAGGAAAGGCAGGGGAAGGCAGAAAGGTTTCTCCCAACACCACTGTAAATTAAAAATCACAATATATTTAAACTAATTAATATTAATGTTCAAGGTTCTTTAAAATCGCACTTATTTTGCAGTTCCTATTTGTAAAATCGGACAGCTCACAGTTCTTATATTTCTAGAATCGGACAGCTCACAGTTCTTATATTTCTAGAATCGGACAGCTCACAGTTCTTATATTTCTAGAATCGGACAGCTCACAGTTCTTATATTTCTAGAATCTGACGGCTCACAGTTCTGATATTCCTAGAATCGGACAGCTCACAGTTCTTGACTTTCATATAGTCTTCCGAGTGTGTAAAGTTTGTGAAAGTATATATTATGGCTCCAGGCTAGAACGGGCTCGTCTCCTTGGATTCTAGTGTAGACGGTTGGCTCCAGGCTAGAACGGGCTTGTCTCCCCGGATTCTAGTGTAGACGGTACGCGTTGAAGACTGGAATTAAACTCATCTCGCTCGGATCCAGTCGTAGAACGGTCCCCGTTGTTACCTCAAATTGGGTATCATCTCACCCGGATTGAGTCGTTGAATGGTGCAGGCTGTTGGTCTGCTTCACGTCTCTCTATTCTGATGAAAGGTTTTTTGATTTTTCTGCTGTGTTGTATAATATGTTGATATGTTCAACTGTCCTAAAATATCATCAGTGACTGGCAGAGGATAGGAACTGTTCTTAGTTGTCTGGTTCAGTGCTTAATAGTCACAAGAAAATCTGCGAAAGCCATCCTTCTTGACAATAACAATGTGGGTGATGACCATATTCCTGCTTTCAGCATGTCTTCCATCGCTTGCTTTCTAAACTATTTCTTTTCTTTAGTGCAGTTGTGTATGGTTTCAAACTGAATGGTTCATCATCTCCTATGTCTATTTTTATTTGTGTAGTTTCTGTTCTTCCTAACTCTTTGTTGTTTAAGGCAAAAACATCATAATGTTTCACCACAAATCTCTCTAGTGTTGACTTTTGTAGGAGCAGAGTGTTTAGGTTAGTGGCATTTAGAGTAGTCTGTATGTAGGGTTGAGACTGCTGTGAGAAAATACTTATGTAACCAACATAATAGAATGTTTATGGTGGCAGACTGGGTGATCAGACTGGGTGATCAGACTGAAAGAGTGAGTATGTAGTGGCAGCTTATAAGAGTGGAATGTGTAGTGGCACAGACTGAAAGAGTGGAATGTGTGGTGGCAGACTAGGTCAAACTGACACAGTTAAGTGTATGATGGCAGACTGGGTCAAACTGACACAGTGGGGTAGGCCCTATGTGGTTTCAGACTGGGCCAAACTGTCGATTTCAGCTCATTAGATTTATTTAAATAGAAAACATGATGGTGAAAAAATAGAACAGGAACCTGAAGATAATGACAGGAGGGTGTGGATAGAAAAGGGAGGGGGGGGGGGGGGTGGTGAGGGTAGGGAGAGAGATAGACATAAAATAAAAAATAGAGAGAAAAGAAAAAGCAAGGACTTGAAAGCAGACAAATAAGGAGTATGAGAAAGAGCAGAGAAAGGGCCAAATCAAACAATGCTGCGTGTGAATTTCAGAGAAAGAAACAAGATGACCAAAAACCGCTGGAAGACAAGATCAGGTCACTGAAGAAGCGCAATGTAGAACTGGCAGCTATTGCACGGAGACTGGAGGAGAAGGCTAAAGCTCTGCAGCACGAGAACACCAGGGCCAAATCTGTGAGTCTGTTGTGTCATGTTACTTCTGTCTATTGTCTGATAGTTAGTCACACAATCAATCTCATCGTCAAGTGATGTCTGGTTGACCCGGCAGCTAGCAGACTTGATGTCAACTTGGATTTTTCCTCTGTCAGTTCTAGGGCCTCATTTTGGGGAGAACATAATCCCCCCTCCCACTCCCATCCCCACCTGCCTCTCAAGCATGGCTTAGAAGTCACCTCAGCAGAGATGTTTCCTTCCAAATCAGAGTGAATGTGTGAACCAAGAGTCTGCAGACATACAAGCCATATCTGTCAAATGGTTGTGGACACATAACTCAAGTTCTGGAACAAGACCAAAGTCCGCAAGTGGATGAACAAGCAGAACTTTCAGCTGGAATTCACAGACGGGTAAATGTGAAGATGAACAAGCAGAACTTTCAGCTGGAATTCACAGACCGGTAAATGTGAAGATGAACAAGCAGAACTTTCAGCTGGAATTCACAGACCGGTAAATGTAAAGATGAACAAGCAGAACTTTCAGCTGGAATTCACAGACGGGTAAATGTGAAGATGAACAAGCAGAACTTTCAGCTGGAATTCACAGACCGGTAAATGTAAAGATGAACAAGCAGAACTTTCAGCTGGAATTCACAGACGGGTAAATGTGAAGATGAACAAGCAGAACTTTCAGCTGGAATTCACAGACCGGTAAATGTAAAGATGAACAAGCAGAACTTTCAGCTGGAATTCACAGTCGGGTAAATGTGAAGATGAACAAGCAGAACTTTCAGCTGGAATTCACAGACGGGTAAATGTGAAGATGAACAAGCAGAACTTTCAGCTGGAATTCACAGACGGGTAAATGTAAAGATGAACAAGTAGAACTTTCAGCTGGAATTCACAGACGGGTAAATGTAAAGATGAACAAGCAGAACTTTCAGCTGCAATTCACAGATGGGTAAATGTAAAGATGAACAAGCAGAACTTTCAGCTGGAATTCACAGACGGGTAAATGTAAAGATGAACAAGCAGAACTTTCAGCTGGGATTCACAGATGGGTAAATGTAAAGATGAACAAGCAGAACTTTCAGCTGGAATTCACAGACGGGTAAATGTGAAGATGAACTAGCAGAACTTTCAGCTGGAATTCACAGACGGGTAAATGTAAAGATGAACAAGCAGAACTTTCAGCTGCAATTCACAGATGGGTAAATGTGAAGATGAACAAGCAGAACTTTCAGCTGCAATTCACAGACGGGTAAATGTGAAGATGAACAAGCAGAACTTTCAGCTAAAATTCACAGATGGGTAAATGTGAAGAAGAAGAAGAATGGAAGCAGTATGTTTAGATCCTCCCTGAGATGGTTTTCTCAAATTGATCTGACTGCCAAGTTAGCCAGCTAAAGAAACAACTACTGGGACATGTTATGGGAAACCAAGATGGTGGGCATGATAGTGACTACAGCACCAACCCAGTGCCATCTGGTCTATAGGTATATGCAGCACTATTTACCCACACCTCTTCAAGCCTACCTGAAACACCTTAGTTCACACCTGCCTTTTCCAGAATTAAGTTCTTTCCACAGCACACAGATTCAAGCCCATAATAGTCTAGCATCCTTCTCTACCAAAAGCACAAGAGTTCCCTTTCCTCCGCTCTTTGAGCACAAGAGGACCTACCCTACCTCCCCCCCCCCACCCCCTCCTTCTCTCGCATCTGTTTATTGCTTCTTTTTGACGTGGCTGTTTATCAGCTCTCTTGACTTGTCCATTGAACTTCTAGTCATGGTTTGTATTGAATTTGGTACTTAGTGTCCTTCTCATTTGAATAGTCATCATAAGTAACCTAATGTTTGCATCTACTCAGATTTAAAATCATAATTAACCTGATTTTAGTGTCCAATCAGACTTAAAATTATAAGTAACCTGATGTTAGTGTCCAATAAGATATAAAATCATTAGTAACCTGATGTTACTGTCAAATAAGATATAAAACCATAAGTAACCTGTTGTTACTGTCCAAAAAAGATATAAAATCATTAGTAACCTGATGTTAGTGTCCAATAAGATATAAAATTATAAGTAACCTGATGTTACTGTCCAATAAGATAAAATTATAAGTAATTTTATGTTAGTGTCCAATAAGATATAAAATCATCAGTAACCTGAATTCAGTGTCCAGTCAGATATAAAATCATTAGTAACCTCATGTTACTGTCCAGTCATATATAAAATCATCAGTAACCTGATGTTAGTGTCCAGTCATATATAAAATCATCAGTAACCTGATGTTAGTGTCCAGTCATATATAAAATCATCAGTAACCTGATGTTAGTGTCCAGTCAGATAAAAAATCATTAGTAACCTGATGTTAGTGTCCAGTCAGATATAAAATGATAAGTAACCTGATGTTACTGTCCAGTCATATATAAAATCATCAGTAACCTGACGTTAGTGACCAGTCAGATATAAAATCATTAGTAAGCTGATGTTAGTGTCCAGTCAGATATAAAATCATAAGTAACCTGATGTTACTGTCCAGTCATATATAAAATCATCAGTAACCTGATGTTAGTGTCCAGTCAGATGTAAAACTAACCTAAAAGTCTTGTGTTCACCAGAAAAGCACCACCCCACTGTTTCATGACGAGTCAGGCCCCGAAGTCGAACACCTCAAGCGGGTGCTGGCCCGCCAGCGAGCCAAGGACCTCTCTGAACATGCTAAAAGCATGCTGGCCAAAGATAAAGAGATTGAGGATCTTCGGAGAAAATGCCAGGAGCTGGCCGACCTTCTTTGTAATGGGGACATAATGTCGCCTCAGGTAATTCACTCTGTTGTGACAGCGACATTATACGTTAATGCACATATTGACTTGTTAGAACATATGCCTACACAGCTTCTGAAGGGAGGGTTGGGGGTGGGAAGAGAGAGAGAGAGAGAGAGAGAGAGAGAGAGAGAGAGAGAGAGAGAGAGAGAGAGAGAGATAGTTCATTTCCTGGACTCTAAACAAACAAGTTTATCATAAACATAAACTAGCGTATCTGGCATTTTAACTCAAAAATGGCTCCAAGACACCAACCTTTAGCAGTAAGTGTGGATTGGGACAAGAAACAAGACCCACCTGCTACCACACAGTAGGTAAGCATACAGCGGTGTGGGGTGGGTAGTTTAGGATAAGAAACATGACCCACCTGGGACCGCGCCCTAGGCATGTAAATGGGGTAGGGTGTGAGTTAGGACAAGAAACATGACCTACTTGGGATCAGACAGTAGACGTGTAAATGGGAGTGGGAACAAGCAAGTTAGGACAAGATACATAACCCAGCTGCGGCCAGACAGTAGACTTATACATGTGTCAACTCTAGGCTCATACTGGATGTTGTGACCTCCATAAGAAATCTCAAACTCTAGGCTCATACTGGATGTTGTGACCTCCATAAGATGCCTCAAACTCTAGGCTCAAACTGGATGTTGTGACCTCCATAAGATGTCTCAAACTCTAGGCTCATACTGGATGTTGTGACCTCCATAAGATGTCTCAAACTCTAGGCTCATACTGGATGTTGTGACCTCCATGAACTGACTCCAGCTCTAGGCTAATACTAGATGTGAATCTAACCTACTTCCTTGTCGCCTCCAGAATGCTGTACAGTTTGAAGAGAAAGTGGAATTGGTGCACATCATCAAACAAGCTGCCAAGGAAAGGCTGCAGCTGGAACAGCAGCTGGCCCATATCAGGACAAAGGAGGTGAGTAGCCTCACTGTTGTCATTGTCATACAGAATGTAACCAGCTGGTGGGTAGCCTCACTGTAGTCATTGTCATACAGAATGTAACCAGCTGGTGGGTAGCCTCACTGTTGTCATTGTCATACAGAATGTAACCAGCTGGTGGGTAGCCTCACTGTTGTCATTGTCATACAGAATGTAACCAGCTGGTGGGTAGCCTCACTGTTGTCATTGTCATACAGAATGTAAGCAGCTGGTGGGTAGCCCCACTGTTGTCATTGTCATACAGAATGTAACCAGCTGGTGAGTAGCCTCACTGTTGTCATTGTCATACAGAATGTAACCAGCTGGTGGGTAGCCTCACTGTTGTCATTGTCATACAGAATGTAACCAGCTGGTGGGTAGCCTCACTGTAGTCATTGTCATACAGAATGTAACCAGCTGGTGGGTAGCCTCACTGTTGTCATTGTCATACAGAATGTAACCAGCTGGTGGGTAGCCTCACTGTTGTCATTGTCATACAGAATGTAACCAGCTGGTGGGTAGCCTCACTGTTGTCATTGTCATACAGAATGTAAGCAGCTGGTGGGTAGCCCCACTGTTGTCATTGTCATACAGAATGTAACCAGCTGGTGAGTAGCCTCACTGTTGTCATTGTCATACAGAATGTAACCAGCTGGTGGGTAGCCTCACTGTTGTCATTGTCATACAGAATGTAAGCAGCTGGTAGGTAGCCTCACTGTTGTCATTGTCATACAGAATGTAAGCAGCTGGTAGGTAGCCTCACTGTTGTCATTGTCATACAGAATGTAACCAGCTGGTGGGTAGCCTCACTGTTGTCATTGTCATACAGAATGTAACCAGCTGTTGAGTAGCCTCACTGTTGTCATTGTCTTACAGAATGTAACCAGCTGGTGAGTAGCCTCACTGTTGTCATTGTCATACAGAATGTAACCAGCTGGTGAGTAGCCTCACTGTTGTCATTGTCATACAGAATGTAAGCAGCTGATGGGTAGCCTCACTGTAGTCATTGTCATACAGAATGTAACCAGCTGGTGGGTAGCCTCACTGTTGTCATTGTCTTACAGAATGTAACCAGCTGGTGAGTAGCCTCACTGTTGTCATTGTCATACAGAATGTAACCAGCTGATGGGTAGCCTCACTGTAGTCATTGTCATACAGAATGTAACCAGCTGGTGGGTAGCCTCACTGTAGTCATTGTCATACAGAATGTAACTAGCTGGTGGGTAGTCTCACTGTTGTCATTGTCATACAGAATGTAACCAGCTGGTGAGTAGCCTCACTGTTGTCATTGTCATACAGAATGTAACCAGCTGGTGAGTAGCCTCACTGTAGTCATTTGTGATCCTGCAGAGTTGGTTGTGGATTTCTTGGGAGACTGACCAGTGGCTGTTGAAGTCAATTTAACTGACATTCAGTTTGTCCAAGTGTAGTGACATTCTCTTTGTCCAAGTGTACTGACATTCTCTTTGTCCAAGTGTACTGACATTCAGTTTGTCCAAGTGTACTGACATTCTCTTTGTCCAAGTGTACTGACATTCAGTTTGTCCAAGTGTACTGACATTCTCTTTGTCCAAGTGTACTGACATTCTCTTTGTCCAAGTGTACTAAAATTCTCTTTGTCCAAGTGTACTGACATTCAGTTTGTCCAAGTGTACTGACATTCTCTTTGTCCAAGTGAACTGACATTCAGTTTGTCCAAGTGAACTGACATTTAGTTTGTCCAAGTGTACTGACATTCAGTTTGTCCAAGTGTACCAACATTCTCTTTGTCCAAGTGTACTGACATTCTCTTTGTCCAAGTGTACTGACATTCAGTTTGTCCAAGTGTACTGACATTCAGTTTGTCCAAGTGTAGCGACATTCTCTTTGTCTAAGTGTACTGACATTCTCTTTGTCTAAGTGTACTGACATTCTCTTTGTCTAAGTGTATTGACACTCTCTTTGTCCAAGTGTATTGACACTCTCTTTGTCCAAGTGTAGTGACACTCTCTTTGTCCAAGTGTAGTAACATTCTCTTTGTCCAAGTGTATTGACACTCTCTTTGTCTAAGTGTATTGACACTCTCTTTGTCCAAGTGTACTGACATTCTCTTTGTCTAAGTGTATTGACACTCTCTTTGTCCAAGTGTATTGACACTCTCTTTGTCCAAGTGTAGTGACACTCTCTTTGTCCAAGTGTAGTAACATTCTCTTTGTCCAAGTGTATTGACACTCTCTTTGTCCAAGTGTAGTGCCATTCTCTTTGTCTAAGTGTACTGAAATTCTCTTTGTTCAAGTGTACTGACATTCTCTTTGTCCAAGTGTAGTGACATTCTCTTTGTCCAAGTGTAGTAACATTCTCTTTGTCCAAATGTAGTGACATTCTCTTTGTCCAAGTGTAGTGACATTCTCTTTGTCCAAGTGTAGTGACATTCTCTTTGTCCAAGTGTAGTGACATTCTCTTTGTCCAAGTGTAGTAACATTCTCTTTGTTCAAGTGTAGTGACATTCTCTTTGTTCAAGTGTACTGACATTCTCTTTGTCCAAATGTAGTGACATTCTCTTTGTCCAAGTGTAGTGACATTCTCTTTGTCCATATGTAGTGACATTCTCTTTGTCCAAGTGTAGTGACATTCTCTTTGTCCAAATGTAGTGACATTCTCTTTGTCCAAGTGTAGTGACATTCTCTTTGTCCAAATGTAGTGACATTCTCTTTGTCCAAGTGTAGTGACATTCTCTTTGTCCAAGTGTAGTGACATTCTCTTTGTTCAAATGTAGTGACATTCTCTTTGTCCAAGTGTAGTGACATTCTCTTTGTCCAAATGTAGTGACATTCTCTTTGTCCAAGTGTAGTGACATTCTCTTTGTCCAAGTGTAGTGACATTCTCTTTGTTCAAGTGTAGTGACATTCTCTTTGTTCAAGTGTAGTGACATTCTCTTTGTTCAAGTGTAGTGACATTCTCTTTGTCCAAGTGTAGTGACATTCTCTTTGTTCAAGTGTAGTGACATTCTCTTTGTTCAAGTGTAGTGACATTCTCTTTGTTCAAGTGTAGTGACACTCTCTTTGTCCAAGTGTAGTGACATTCTCTTTGTTCAAGTGTAGTGACATTCTCTTTGTTCAAGTGTAGTGACATTCTCTTTGTTCAAGTGTAGTGACATTCTCTTTGTTCAAGTGTACTCACATTCTCTTTGTCCAAATGTAGTGACATTCTCTTTGTTCAAGTGTAGTAACATTCTCTTTGTCCAAATGTAGTGACATTCTCTTTGTTCAAATGTAGTAACATTCTCTTTGTTCAAGTGTAGTGACACTCTATTTGTTCAAGTGTAGTGACATTCTCTTTGTTCAAGTGTAGTGACATTCTCTTTGTTCAAGTGTAGTGACATTCTCTTTGTTCAAGTGTAGTAACATTCTCTTTGTTCAAGTGTAGTGACATTCTCTTTGTCCAAGTGTAGTGACATTCTCTTTGTTCAAGTGTAGTGACATTCTCTTTGTTCAAGTGTAGTGACATTCTCTTTGTCCAAGTGTAGTAACATTCTCTTTGTTCAAGTGTAGTGACATTCTCTTTGTCCAAGTGTAGTGACATTCTCTTTGTTCAAGTGTAGTGACATTCTCTTTGTTCAAGTGTAGTGACATTCTCTTTGTCCAAATGTAGTGACATTCTCTTTGTCCAAATGTAGTGACATTCTCTTTGTTCAAATGTAGTGACACTCTCTTTGTTCAAATGTAGTGACATTCTCTTTGTTCAAATGTAGTGACATTCTCTTTGTCCAAATGTAGTGACATTCTCTTTGTCAAATATAGTGACATTCTCTTTGTTCAAATGTAGTGACATTCTCTTTGTCCAAATGTAGTGACATTCTCTTTGTTCAAATGTAGTGACATTCTCTTTGTCCAAATGTAGTGACATTCTCTTTGTCCAAATGTAGTGACATTCTCTTTGTCCAAATGTAGTGACATTCTCTTTGTCCAAATGTAGTGACACTCTCTTTGTTCAAATGTAGTGACATTCTCTTTGTGCAAATGTAGTGACATTCTCTTTGTCCAAATGTAGTGACATTCTCTTTGTCCAAATGTAGTGACATTCTCTTTGTCCAAATGTAGTGACATTCTCTTTGTCCAAATGTAGTGACATTCTCTTTGTCCAAATGTAGTGACACTCTCTTTGTTCAAATGTAGTGACATTCTCTTTGTTAAAATGTAGTGACATTCTCTTTGTCCAAATGTAGTGACATTCTCTTTGTCCAAATGTAGTGACATTCTCTTTGTTCAAATGTAGTGACATTCTCTTTGTTCAAATGTAGTGACATTCTCTTTGTCCAAGTGTAGTGACATTCTCTTTGTTCAAATGTAGTGACATTCTCTTTGTCCAAATGTAGTGACATTCTCTTTGTTCAAATGTAGTGACATTCTCTTTTTCCAAATGTAGTGACATTCTCTTTGTCCAAGTGTAGTGATATTCTCTTTGTCCAAATGTAGTGACATTCTCTTTGTCCAAATGTAGTGACATTCTCTTTGTCCAAATGTAGTGACATTCTCTTTGTCCAAATGTAGTGACACTCTCTTTGTTCAAATGTAGTGACATTCTCTTTGTTCAAATGTAGTGACATTCTCTTTGTCCAAATGTAGTGACATTCTCTTTGTCCAAATGTAGTGACATTCTCTTTGTTCAAATGTAGTGACATTCTCTTGGTTCAAATGTAGTGACATTCTCTTTGTCCAAGTGTAGTGACATTCTCTTTGTTCAAGTGTAGTGACATTCTCTTTGTCCAAATGTAGTGACATTCTCTTTGTTCAAATGTAGTGACATTCTCTTTTTCCAAATGTAGTGACATTCTCTTTGTCCAAGTGTAGTGATATTCTCTTTGTTCAAATGTAGTGACATTCTCTTTGTCCAAGTGTAGTGACATTCTCTTTGTTCAAATGTAGTGACATTCTCTTTGTCCAAGTGTAGTGACATTCTCTTTGTCCAAGTGTAGTGACATTCTCTTTGTTCAAATGTACTGACATTCTCTTTGTCCAAGTGTAGTGACATTCTCTTTGTCCAAGTGTAGTGACATTGCTTTGTCCAAGTGTCCTGACATTTTTTGCATCCATGTGTACTGACATTCTCTTTGTCTAAGCCCACAAAGTTAGTTAAGAGTCATTGGCTCTGACTTGATAGCTAATGACCAGTTGAGGGGAGTTAGGAGGGATATACTGCTCCAGTTCTGGTAATGGAACTTGACATCCGTGAAGAGTCATGAAATGTTGGCCATACTAGAAACCTAGCATTTTTGTTTACTCAATGTTCTTGCTGAGTACTTCTTAATCTTCCTGTTCAGTACTTGTGACCAAATCTTCTTGCTCAGTACTTCTTAATCTTCCTGTTCAGTACTTCCTACTCAGTACTTCTTACTCTACTGAGTATGTCTGTTAGACATGTCTGTGACACCTGTCTGTGACACCTGTCTGTGACACCTGTCTGTGACACCTGTCTGTCTGTGACACCTGTCTGTGACACCTGTCTGTGACACCTGTCTGTGACACCTGTCTGTGACACCTGTCTGTGACACCTGTCTGTGACACCTGTATGTGACACCTGTCTGTGATACCTATCTGTCTGTGACACCTGTCTGTGACACCTGTCTGTGACACCTGTCTGTGACACCTGTCTGTGACACCTGTCTGTGACATCTGTCTGTGACACCTGTCTGTGACACCTGTCTGTGGCACCTGTCTGTCTGTGACACCTGTCTGTGACACATGTCTGTGACACCTGTCTGTCTGTGACACCTGTCTGTGACACCTGTCTGTGACACCTGTCTGTCTGTGACACCTGTCTGTCTGTGACACCTGTCTGTCTGTGACACCTGTCTGTTTGTCTGTGACACCTGTCTGTCTGTGACACCTGTCTGTGACACCTGTCTGTGACACCTGTCTATGACACCTGTCTGTCTGTGACACCTGTCTGTGACACCTGTCTGTGAAACCTGTCTGTGAAACCTGTCTGTGACACCTGTCTGTCTGTGACACCTGTCTGTTTGTCTGTGACACCTGTCTGTCTGTGACACCTGTCTGTGACACCTGTCTGTGACACCTGTCTGTGACACCTGTCTATGACACCTGTCTGTCTGTGACACCTGTCTGTGACACCTGTCTGTGAAACCTGTCTGTGACACCTGTCTGTCTGTGACACCTGTCTGTGACACCTGGCAACTAGACAGCAGTGATTTGATACCATCTCACAAAATGACAATTGTCAGCTGATGCCAGAGCTGCTTCTGCTCAGAGGTTAGACAATGTTTGCTGTAGAATGGGCTTTCTGCCGTTTGTGTCTACAGTTGTTGTGGCCTCGTTCATGTGCTAATCTGACAGACTGCAATTATGGAAGAGAACAAACATGCATACCTTACTTGGTGACATGTTTAGGCAAAACATCAGACGGCCCTCCTGGCATAGGTTGAAGAACATTGTGTTAGATTATTGTTTATTACATAGTCACAATCCTGCAGTGTTGAAGACACCCTTTCTCTTCTAACAGCATCCTGTATGTTCGTTCTGTGGAAGTTTCCCCCATTATCATGCTTATTACCTTTCCCTGAACCCCTTGTCTTTTTGTTTTGTACCTGTCTGTCTGGTGTACCTACGTCATGTCCCAGTGGAGCAGAGACCGGCAGACTAACTGGCACCACCTTATAGAGTATATATATGATTGATTGGATGCTCAGCTCAAGTTTCTCACAGTCAGGTGCCCAGCTCAAGTTTCTCACAGTCAGGTGCCCAGTTCAGGTTTCTCACAGTCAGGTGCCCAGCTCAGGTTTCTCACAGTCAGGTGCCCAGTTCAGGTTTCTCACAGTCAAGTGCCCAGTTCAGGTTTCTCACAGTCAGGTGCCCAGCTCAGGTTTCTCACAGTCAGGTGCCCAGTTCAGGTTTCTCAGTCAGGTGCCCAGCTCAGGTTTCTCACAGTCAGGTGCCCAGTTCAGGTTTCTCACAGTCAGGTGCCCAGCTCAGGTTTCTCACAGTCAGGTGCCCAGTTCAGGTTTCTCACAGTCAGGTGCCCAGCTCAGGTTTCTCACAGTCAGGTGCCCAGTTCAGGTTTCTCACAGTCAGGTGCCCAGTTCAGGTTTCTCACAGTCAGGTGCCCAGTTCAGGTTTCTCACAGTCAGGTGTCCAGCTCAAGTTTCTCACAGTCAGGTGCCCAGCTCAAGTTTCTCACAGTCAGGTGCCCAGTTCAGGTTTCTCACAGTCAGGTGCCCAGTTCAGGTTTCTCACAGTCAGGTGCCCAGTTCAGGTTTCTCACAGTCAGGTGCCCAGTTCAGGTTTCTCACAGTCAGGTGTCCAGCTCAAGTTTCTCACAGTCAGGTGCCCAGCTCAAGTTTCTCACAGTCAGGTGTCCAGCTCAAGTTTCTCACAGTCAGGTGCCCAGCTCAAGTTTCTCACAGTCAGGTGCCCAGCTCAAGTTTCTCACAGTCAGGTGCCCAGCTCAAGTTTCTCACAGTCAGGTGCCCAGCTCAAGTTTCTCACAGTCAGGTGCCCAGTTCAGGTTTCTCTCAGTCAATTGCTCAGCTCAGGTTTCTCAGTCAGGTGCCCAGCTCAAGTTTCTCACAGTCAGGTGCCCAGTTCAGGTTTCTCTCAGTCAATTGCTCAGCTCAGGTTTCTCAGTCAGGTGCCCAGCTCAAGTTTCTCACAGTCAGGTGCCCAGTTCAGGTTTCTCTCAGTCAATTGCTCAGCTCAGGTTTCTCAGTCAGGTGCCCAGTTCAAGTTTCTCACAGTCAGGTGCCCAGTTCAGGTTTCTCTCAGTCAATTGCTCAGCTCAGGTTTCTCACAGTCAGGTGCCCAGTTCAGATGCTCCATCGTCCATCACTCCTTAGTGAACAGAATTAGCACACGTTGTTTAGGGACGTTGGCAAAGGATGGGGAGGGAGAGGAGGGGGCCGACAACTTAGCGCCTAATTAATGTAAGCAAGGGGAGACTGAGTCCCCAACCCCAATGTTTATGTGTTCAGGGTGCTTCAACGTGTAGTTTCTAGTGGCCCTGACGTCATTTGTTTATATACAGGTTTCTTCTGTGTATAAACTTGTATGTCTATAAGTACGTGCGTGTAATCTTAATATTTGGCTAAAAGACCGACACCCGAAAGTAGGTCGCAGGTTTTAACCTACTTCTCTTTAGGAAGGCTGTAAAATCAATAAGTGTTCAATACATGCACACGGCAGCACACAACATGGGGCCCTGTCAGTACAAAGATGTGAACTAGGTCACACATACCCCAGGCCCCCAAAGATGAGGCCCCCACAGATCATGTTGAGTACACCGGTGGCTAGAGCCAGATAGCGCTGTCACAGTAAGACTGGGGCGGGGGACGAGGACACACACAGGACCAGTCTCACTTCGGCTGGATCACCATAAACATGGCTTTCCATTGCCGCTGGCCTGCCTCACTCTGACAGTTGCTATCGATCTCTTCCATATTGGTTCCTACCCCATTATACGGCAGCCCGTTTGTTCACGGTTTATTTTCTTGTCTCTGTAAGAACATATGTTGATGTCAGGGTGCCATACCCAGATCTGGGTAAATGTAAGCAGACCGGTGTCTGTGTCAGCGTGACATTTTGAGAGCTTGGTTCTAGGCCTATATTTTCTGGACACGTCAGGGATCTGACCTCCAGAATGGAGACACCAAGGATGGCGGGGCTGGTAGTTGTGATGATTGCAGCCGTTGTGGTTGATTCTCATTTCCTAATATCGGAATAATAATAATAATAATAATAATAATAATAATAATAATAATAATAATAATAATAATAATAATAATAATAATAATAATAATAATATAATAATAATAATAATAATAATAATAATAATAAGGAACGGACGTGGCGTGAGGGCCAGGAATAGACAACACTCTGAGACACAGGCGACTTGAATGTAGCGCCTGGTTGGAGCTTAGAGCTTGAGGTAGGTCAGCGAGCCCCATTCTGGCCTTACCGAGAGGTAACAGAGGTAGTGTGAAAGCTGGCTATTTAGAAGGGCCGAATGTAAGGCGGGCCTGCGGGCCCCATTTGTAACCCTTTACAAATAAAGTTTGTTCATTCGTTTGAACAGTTGGACACTGTGAGTAGACAAATGAGGTGTGTTCAGGCCTGTCTGTTGGTCATTGATTGCTGTGTGGTGGTAGGGAAACACACGAAGCAGCATTCTTAGGGACAACACAGACTTGGTAGATATGCCATATCAAACATCGTGCTTGTAGTAATCAGCCAGGAACGACCTCTATGAAGACAAGGCTGTCATGTGTTGTGTACAAAATGTGGACTACTGCAACAGTCAGCATAAAGACAAGGATGCCATGTGTTGTGTACAACCTGTGGACTACTGCGACAGTCAGCATAAAGACAACGATGCCATGTGTTGTGTAAAACCTGTGGACTACTGAGACAGTCAGCATAAAGACAAGGCTGTCATGTGTTGTGTACAACCTGTGGATTACTGAGACAGTCAGCATAAAAACAATGATGCCATGTGTTGTGTACAACCTGTGGACTACTGAGACAGTCAGCATAAAGACAAGGATGCCATGTGTTGTGTACAACCTGTGGACTACTGCGACAGTCAGCATAAAGACAAGGATGCCATGTGGTGTGTACAACCCGTGGACTACTGCAACAGTCAACATAAAGACAATGATGCTATGTGTTGTGTACAACCCGTGGACTACTGAGACAGTCAGCATAAAGACAAGGATGCCATGTGTTGTGTACAACCTGTGGACTACTGCAACAGTCAGCATAAAGACATGCTGTCATGTGTTGTGTACAACCTGTGGACTACTGCGACAGTCAGCATAAAGACAAGGATGCCATGTGTTGTGTACAACCCGTGGACTACTGCAACAGTCAGCATAAAGACAAGGATGCCATGTGTTGTGTACAACCTGTGGACTACTGCGACAGTCAGCATAAAGACAAGGATTCCATGTGTTGTGTACAACCTGTGGACTACTGCGACAGTCAGCATAAAGACAATGATGCCATGTGTTGTGTACAACCTGTGGACTACTGCGACAGTCAGCATAAAGACAAGGATGCCATGTGTTGTGTACAACCTGTGGACTACTGCGACAGTCAGCATAAAGACAATGATGCCATGTGTTGTGTACAACCCGTGGACTACTGCGACAGTCAGCATAAAGACAAGGATGCCATGTGTTGTGTACAACCCGTGGACTACTGAGACAGTCAGCATAAAGACAAGGATGCCATGTGTTGTGTACAACCCGTGGACTACTGCAACAGTCAGCATAAAGACAAGGATGCCATGTGTTGTGTACAACCTGTGGACTACTGAGACAGTCAGCATAAAGACAAGGATGTCATGTGTTGTGTACAACCCGTGGACTACTGCAACAGTCAGCATAAAGTAAAGGATGCCATGTGTTGTGTACAACCCGTGGACTACTGAGACAGTCAGCATAAAGACAATGATGCCGTGTGTTGTGTACAACCCGTGGACTACTGCAACAGTCAGCATAAAAACAAGGATGTCATGTGTTTTGTACAACCCATGGACTACTGAGACAGTCAGCATAAAGACAATGATGCCATGTGTTGTGTACAACCTGTGGACTACTGCGACAGTCAGCATAAAGACAGTGATGCCATGTGTTGTGTACAACCCGTGGACTACTGCAACAGTCAGCATAAAGACAAGGCTGTCATGTGTTGTGTACAACCTGTGGACTACTGCGACAGTCAGCATAAAGACAAGGATGCCATGTGTTGTGTACAACCTGTGGACTACTGAGACAGTCAGCATAAAGACAAGGATGCCATGTGTTGTGTACAACCCGTGGACTACTGAGACAGTCAGCATAAAGACAAGGATGCCAAGTGTTGTGTACAACCCGTGGACTACTGCAACAGTCAGCATAAAGACAAGGATGCCATGTGTTGTGTACAACCTGTGGACTACTGCAACAGTCAGCATAAAGACAAGGATGCCATGTGTTGTGTACAACCAGTGGACTACTGCGACAGTCAGCATAAAGACAAGGATGCCACGTGTTGTGTACAACCCGTGGACTACTGAGACAGTCAGCATAAAGACAAGGATGCCATGTGTTGTGTACAACCTGTGGACTACTGCGACAGTCAGCATAAAGACAATGATGCCATGTGTTGTGTACAACCTGTGGACTACTGCGACAGTCAGCATAAAGACAAGGATGCCATGTGTTGTGTACAACCCGTGGACTACTGAGACAGTCAGCATAAAGACAAGGATGCCATGTGTTGTGTACAACCCGTGGACTACTGAGACAGTCAGCATAAAGACAAGGATGCCATGTGTTGTGTACAACCTGTGGACTACTGCGACAGTCAGCATAAAGACAAGGATGCCATGTGTTGTGTACGACCTGTGGACTACTGAGACAGTCAGCATAAAGACAAGGATGCCATGTGTTGTGTACAACCTGTGGACTACTGAGACAGTCAGCATCTTCCCCGTGTGGGTTCCGGGGAACCATTATGGGGAAAACAAGAATGCACCCACTGCCTTTCCAGCAAGCATGTTTAAGAGTCCACTAACCAGGGACTTCCTTCGAAGTTGGAGTACATCTGCCAGAGCGACAAGGAACAACAAGTGCACACAGAAAAGACAGTAGATCGGATCTACATGCAAAACTCAGGCCCTGGTACACAGCCTAGTCCAGATCGACGAACAACTGGGACCTTCCGCCAAAACTTACAGCCCGTGAACAAGAAAGAAGAACAAGTCAGCATTTATTTGCGACATTTGCCGCGCGAGGCGAGAGTTCTGTGCCTAGCCCAGTGTGTTGTTTCTGTGCCTATGCCCAATGTGTTGTTTCTGTGCCTATGCCCAGTGTGTTGTTATGTCGATCTTTCAGTCAGTAATCAGCAAGGGTCATGTGGTCAGAAATACCACTCTTTATGTCGAGGTATGGCAGTCCGGCATCACTGCTCATCGTTGACCCCATAGCTACGGTGTTGTTGTCACTGTAGCGATTTTTGATACAGTCCACTGCACCTATTTCTCTGTGATTCTACCGCTGAGACCAGCCACCGCCTTCTCCAGACAGTGTCGACCGTGACGCCGCTAGCCACCGCCTTCTGCAACAGAGTCGGCCGTGACGCCGCTAGCCACCGCCTTCTGCATACAGTCGGCCGTGACGCCGCTAGCCACCGCCTTCTGCATACAGTCGGCCGTGACGCCGCTAGCCACCGCATTCTCCAGACAGTCGGCCGTGACGCCGCTAGCCACCGCCTTCTGCATACAGTCAGCCGTGACGCCGCTAGCCACCGCCTTCTGCATACAGTCGGCCGAGACGCCGCTAGCCACCGCATTCTCCGGACAGTCGGCCGTGACGCCGCTAGCCACCGCCTTCTCCAGACAGAGTCGGCCGTGACGCCGCTAGCCACCGCCTTCTCCATACAGTCGACCGTGACGCCGCTAGCCACCGCCTTCTCCATACAGTCGGCCGTGACGCCGCTAGCAACCGCCTTCTCCAGACAGAGTCGGCCGTGACGCCGCTAGCCACCGCCTTCTCCAGACAGAGTCGACCTTGACGCCGCTAGCCACCGCCTTCTCCAGACAGAGTCGGCCGTGACGCTAGCTTCTCCAGTCACCCGTTAACATTTTCACTCTCATTGTCTTATGCGCTATTCGATATGGCTCAGAAAAATTACCCACAGTTGGCCAAACCGTACCAAGAGATGCCTGCTAAAACTTAACAAATGTGTCTGATGTAAGGTGTAGAGGAGCCATTTCTGTTTATTTTGAGTATGTCTACAAGTCCCATCAGCCGAGCTATGTGACAGGTTATCTAACCTGGATAGATCTGGCAGTAGTTAGGTGAAAGTATTTCTACAAGTCCCTTCTACCGAGCTATGTGACAGATTATCTGACCAGGTAGATCGGCAACAGTTGGGTGAAAGTATTTCTACAAGTCCCTTCTACCGAGCTATGTGACGGATTATCTGACCAGGTAGATCAGCAATAGTTAGGTGAAAGTATGTCTACAAGTCCCTTCTACCGAGCTATGTGACGGATTATCTGACCAGGTAGATCAGCAATAGTTAGGTGAAAGTATTTCTACAAGTCCCTTCTACCGAGCTATGTGACAGATTATCTGACAGGGGTAGATCGGTAGCAGTTAGGTGAAAAAATAAAATTTCTGCAAATAATCAACCAAGAAGCGAAATTTACTTCTACAGTAGGGTGTCTTATGAAAGAATTTAGTCTCTTTCTGTTATTAGATGTTATTGTACCTCTTATTTTGTTATTGATTTAGATGCACACGTACGTACATAATACTGTTGTGCCTAGTAAATAAAATTGAAATCTTATGTCAGAGCGTTATTCTGACACAGCTGTCAAGTTCCTTTTGCTGAAGCCCCAGATCGTCGGCAATGTGAGGTTATACTAGCCTCCCCTAGCCCTAGAGAAGTCAAGGACTTATTGTTATGTCTGCGGGCGTGCTGGTCACATGATGCCGACCCCTGCTGGTATGGACCTATCAGTTCTCGCGGGATCACGAGGACACCAGCCGCTGAAGCCGACATGTCTTGGTCCCCCTGTGGCACAGTCGTGCCTATACATCCCCCAAGAAATAGATGTGCCTAAGTCGGCCAAGTGAATGAATATAGTTCGTATCTCTCTTCAATCGTACTCAAGAACAAGGCCAGTGATGTAACAATTACACAAGAGCTGTTTATTTACAATATTCCAGTCATAGAGGCTTCATAAATTCAATAGTATATGAACACTGTATTATCTGGATACAGGCTATTCGTATGACTCTCTACGAGTTCCTTAACCACTGTTCTAGCTAAACTCCAAGTTTAACATATACCTTCTAAACGAAGTAAATCACTAGTTTTCTCCTAACCTGTCCTATCAAGCGGTTCCGTGGCTAACTGTCCTCTCCAGCGGTTCCGGGACTCACTTTATTCTCAAGCCTTCCCGCTCTTTTTGGCGTACCTTCTCCATCACTTCTCTGTCACCTGTCTTTGGTGGTCACGTCTGGATGAACGTATCTCATCCGCTGGTCACAGTTCACGGGCACTCGTCGAATGTTTCATCCCTCACTGTCAGATGTCATGGCGGTGTGTTCTGCATAGCTGGCTAGGCCATGGCTTTCTAATCACCTATTTCTGTCATTTCACACAGTGATGGATTAGTACGCCGTGTGGTGGTCTGAAATATATGCTTGTTCGTTTAACCCCTTTCTGCCTATATTTCATTACATTCGCCCTTCACACTTTTTAACAAAATTGTTTCCTATCTTCAATTTTATAAAAACTACTCTAATTATACCCGCTACCTAACTAAACCGTATGTGAACATCTAGCCACGTAATGAAAGCATACAACATAACATGTAACATCATAAAATTCATGCAGTATAATGAAAACGTGACATGCATACAATAACTAATAGTCAATAATTCGAAAGACTTAAAAAAAAAACGATACAACTCCCTCGTTGTATTAGCATANTGTCGAGTACACAAGACTGATCCTGGTCACGGCACCAAATATCCTCATCACTTGTGGCACAGTCGTGCCTATACATCCCCCAAGAAATAGATGTGCCTAAGTCGGCCAAGTGAATGAATATAGTTCGTATCTCTCTTCAATCGTACTCAAGAACAAGGCCAGTGATGTAACAATTACACAAGAGCTGTTTATTTACAATATTCCAGTCATAGAGGCTTCATAAATTCAATAGTATATGAACACTGTATTATCTGGATACAGGCTATTCGTATGACTCTCTACGAGTTCCTTAACCACTGTTCTAGCTAAACTCCAAGTTTAACATATACCTTCTAAACGAAGTAAATCACTAGTTTTCTCCTAACCTGTCCTATCAAGCGGTTCCGTGGCTAACTGTCCTCTCCAGCGGTTCCGGGACTCACTTTATTCTCAAGCCTTCCCGCTCTTTTTGGCGTACCTTCTCCATCACTTCTCTGTCACCTGTCTTTGGTGGTCACGTCTGGATGAACGTATCTCATCCGCTGGTCACAGTTCACGGGCACTCGTCGAATGTTTCATCCCTCACTGTCAGATGTCATGGCGGTGTGTTCTGCATAGCTGGCTAGGCCATGGCTTTCTAATCACCTATTTCTGTCATTTCACACAGTGATGGATTAGTACGCCGTGTGGTGGTCTGAAATATATGCTTGTTCGTTTAACCCCTTTCTGCCTATATTTCATTACACCCCAACAGTAGGACGTGTCTAGTAGTCCTAGTCACTAGCGTTTGGCTAGAACCACCGTGAAAGTCCTAGTCACTGGCGTTTGGCTAGAACCACCGTGCAAGTCCTAGTCACTGGCGTTTGGCTAGAACCACCGTGCAAGTGCTAGTCCCTGGCGTTTGGCTACAACCACCGTGCAAGTGCTAGTCACTGGCGTTTGGCTAGAACCACCGTGAAAGTCCTAGTCACTGGCGTTTGGCTAGAACCACCGTGCAAGTCCTAGTCACTGGCGTTGGGCTAGAACCACCGTGAAAGTCCTAATCCCTGGCGTTTGGCTAGAACCACCGTGCAAGTGCTAGTCACTGTCGTTTGGCTAGAACCACCGTGCAAGTGCTAGTCACTGGCGTTTGGCTTAAACCATCGTGCAAGTGCTAGTCACTGGCGTTTGGCTAGAACCACCCTACAAGTGCTAGTCACTAGCGTTTGGCTACAACCACCGTGCAAGTGCTGGTCACAGGCGTTTGGCTAGAACCACCGTGCAAGTCCTAGTCACTGGCGTTTGGCTAGAACCCCCATGCAAGTGCTAGTCACTGGCGTTTGGCTAGAACCACCGTGCAAGTGCTAGTCACTGGCGTTTGGCTAGAACCACCGTGCAAGTGCTAGCCACTAGCGTTTGGCAAGAACCACCGTGCAAGTGCTAGTCACTAGCTTTTGGCTACAACTACCGTGCAAGTGCTAGTCACTGGCGTTTGGCTTGAATCACCGTGCAAGTCCTAGTCACTAGCGTTTGGCTAGAACCACCGTGCAAGTCCTAGTCACTGGCGTTTGGCTAGAACCACCGTGCAATTCCTAGTCCCTGGCGTTTGGCTAGAACCACCCTGCAAGTCCTAGTCACTAGCGTTTGGCTAGAACCACCGTGCATGTCCTAGTCACTAGCGTTTGGCTAGAACCACCGTGCAAGTGCTAGTCACTGGCGTTTGGCTAGAACCACCGTGCAAGTGCTAGTCACTGGCGTTTGGCTAGAACCACCGTGCAAGTCCTAGTCACTGGCGTTTGGCTAGAACCACCGTGCAAGTCCTAGTCACTGGCGTTTGGCTAGAACCACCGTGCAAGTGCTAGTCACTGGCGTTGGGCTAGAACCACCGTGCAAGTGCTAGTCACTAGCCATTGGCTAGAACCACCGTGCAAGTCCTAGTCACTGGCGTTGGGCTAGAACCACCGTGCAATTCCTAATCCCTGGCGTTTGGCTAGAACCACCGTGCAAGTGCTAGTCACTGGCGTTTGGCTAGAACCACCGTGCAAGTGCTAGTCACTGGCGTTTGGCTTGAACCATCGTGCAAGTGCTCGTACTGGCGTTTGGCTAGAACCACCCTGCAAGTGCTAGTCACTAGCGTTTGGCTACAACAACCGTGCAAGTGCTGGTCACTGGCGTTTGGCTAGAACCACCGTGCAAGTCCTAGTCACTGGCGTTTGGCTAGAACCCCCATGCAAGTGCTAGTCACTGGCGTTTGGCTAGAACCACCGTGCAAGTGCTAGTCACTGGCGTTTGGCTAGAACCACCGTGCAAGTGCTAGTCACTAGTGTTTGGCTAGAACCACCGTGCAAGTGCTAGTCACTAGCGTTTGGCTACAACTACTGTGCAAGTGCTAGTCACTGGCGTTTGGCTAGAACCACCGTGCAAGTCCTAGTCACTAGCGTTTGGCTAGAACCACCGTGCATGTCCTAGTCACTAGCGTTTGGCTAGAACCACCGTGCAAGTGCTAGTCACTGGCGTTTGGCTAGAACCATCGTGCAAGTGCTAGTTGCTGGCGTTTGGCTAGAACCACCGTGCAAGTGCTAGTTACTGGCGTTTGGCTAGAACCACCGTGCAAGTGCTAGTCACTGGCGTTTGGCTAGAACCACCGTGCAAGTCCTAGTTACTGGCGTTTGGCTAGAACCACCGTGCAAGTGCTAGTCACTCGCGTTTGGCTAGAACCACCGTGCAAGTGCTAGTCACTGGCGTTTGGCTAGAACCACCGTGCAAGTCCTAGTCACTGGCGTTTGGCTAGAACCACCGTGCAAGTGCTAGTCACTGGCGTTTGGCTAGAACCACCGTGCAAGTCCTAGTCACTGGCGTTGGGCTAGAACCACCGTGCAAGTCCTAGTCACTGGCGTTTGGCTAGAACCACCGTGCAAGTCCTAGTCACTGGCGTTGGGCTAGAACCACCGTGCAAGTGCTAGTCACTGGCGTTTGGCTTGAACCATCGTGCAAGTGCTCGTACTGGCGTTTGGCTAGAACCACCGTGCAAGTCCTAGTCACTGGCGTTGGGCTAGAACCACCGTGCAAGTCCTAGTCACTGGCGTTTGGCTAGAACCACCGTGCAAGTCCTAGTCACTGGCGTTGGGCTAGAACTACCGTGCAAGTCTTAGTCACTGGCGTTTGGCTACAACCACCGGCTTGATAAGCAAGTGTGATATCTACAAAGTGAAGTTGAACCGTTAGTTTATCCTCAAGAAAATCACTAGCGACTGATGGAGAAGACAAACGCTTGATTGAGAATACTATCAAAATACACGCAACTAACAGATCAACACATAAGACAGACGCAACACATAGCTCCTTCCATGTCCTGTTAGGCGGATAGGCTGGCTTACTGTTTTAGTCATGGCCTGTTATTAGATCTGGCTACAGTAAGAGCTTGCATTTTCCCTGAATGCATCTAGTTCCTTCGCCTAGATACCAGCAGACGACATGGCCCGACACCAAGCTGCAGATTTTATTTGGATAGCTTTTCCACAAACCCAATTTAGAAAATGGCGACCAGTCTGTTGCCACAGAATTCGGGTGCTTAACGCGATTAATTGCGTGTGCAACTACTGATTTATTGTAACTGCCGCTTACACGGGCGATGATATGTAGTTCTAATGCCAGATTGTTTGTGTTGGCACTTCTGAGTGCTGACTTATGTATGCTGTTGGGTGTGCAGTCTGGGTCCACTTGTTCACCAGTGACGTCGGTGGGCTTTACATGTGAAGTCGTTTCCTGGCACGGAGTTGAGCAACTACCAGCTGGCCTAGGAAGTTGAAGCTGTCGTTACCAGCAAAACAACAGATTGTCTAGTAAAGGACCTTTTTCCTTGCCTTCAGGCATATTGGGCACATAGGGCTAGTCCTATGTTTTATAGACCTATCAGCGCTCGGTGTGTGATATGGTCAGCATCATGCCGACCGCCTTTACTTCCTAGGACTTTACCTAGTACCAGTTTAAAACTGGGTAAAGGAAAGGCGAGGTGCTCGACCTCATTGCATCGGGTTGTATCCCATATGGTCCAGTCTCTCTCCGCAGAACAGCTAGCTGCCTGCCGAGAGGGTCGCACAGAGCACGAACTCTGTAGCTCCAATGGCGATCCATAGGGATTTCCGCTGGCGTGAAACGAACCCCCGGCCTTTGAGACAAACGGCTTGACCACTCCGCCACGGTAGACCTGAAAGCCAAGGTCAATTTTAGAATAGAAGTCCGTCCCTTTTTGGATTTGAATCAGCCATCTTGAGATCCGGGGACGAGCCTCAAGCCACTACATAACCCACTACATAACCCACTACACAACCCACTACACAACCCACTACATAACCCACTACATAACCCACTACATAACCCACTACATAACCCACTACATAACCCACTACATAACCCACTACACAACCCACTACACAACCCACTACATAACCCACTACATAACCCACTACATAACCCACTACATAACCCACTACACAACCCACTACACAACCCACTACATAACCCACTACATAACCCACTACATAACCCACTACACAACCCACTACACAACCCACTACATAACCCACTACATAACCCACTACATAACCCACTACATAACCCACTACATAACCCACTACATAACCCACTACATAACCCACTACATAACCCACTACACAACCCACTACACAACCCACTACACAACCCACTACATAACCCACTACACAACCCACTACACAACCCACTACACAACCCACTACATAACCCACTACATAACCCACTACACAACCCACTACACAACCCACTACACAACCCACTACACAACCCACTACACAACCCACTACACAACCCACTACACAACCCACTACATAACCCACTACATAACCCACTACACAACCCACTACACAACCCACTACACAACCCACTACATAACCCACTACACAACCCACTACACAACCCACTACACAACCCACTACATAACCCACTACATAACCCACTACATAACCCACTACATAACCCACTACATAACCCACTACATAACCCACTACACAACCCACTACACAACCCACTACATAACCCACTACACAACCCACTACATAACCCACTACACAACCCACTACACAACCCACTACACAACCCACTACATAACCCACTACATAACCCACTACATAACCCACTACATAACCCACTACATAACCCACTACATAACCCACTACATAACCCACTACATAACCCACTACACAACCCACTACACAACCCACTACATAACCCACTACATAACCCACTACATAACCCACTACATAACCCACTACATAACCCACTACATAGCGGCGGCTCCCGATCAGCAACAGATGGGACAAAATTGAAGTGCCTCACCAAGAACGCAGTAACAGGGGAAATAAAAATAAAGTGCCTTACTAAAAAACGCAGTAACAAAGGAAATAAAAATAAAGTGCCTTACCAAGAACGCAGTAACAAGCGATTGGTAAAGATAGCTAGTGCATGAAGACAACAAAAAAGCAGTAGCCAGCAAGTGTGAGATGCCTTCGACAGTTCTAAAGTACTAAAGTTTGGCCATGTGTGAGAGAACCACACTGGCATATTTGTGTGACAGAGATGCACTTGTGATACCGTACATTGCTGGCTCCGTTGGCCGTCCGGCGAACTTCCCAATATAGCACTGTCGTCAGACAGCGCCGTGGGAGCAGACATTCCGCATCTGAATGAGAAAGAACTGGAGTCAGCAAACATTGAACGTTTAGCATTGCGGTTGTCTGTGAGGAGTCACAAAGATATGTCTGTCTTGTGTGTAGTTGTCCCACACTTGTGCTAAGTGTTCTTCCATCGTGTGGATGTTGTAGCTGCGGTCGTGTCAAGGTGAGTACTGCCTTGACTGGCTGTTATTTTGTTTCTACAATGTGTCCTGATCAGTCTACTTATTATCTTGTGTGCGGGTGAGTTGACAGGTCAGGGTGTCCGCCAAATGCTTCCCTGTGTCGAAGATTGTAGCTGGTTTGTGTACATTCTTCCAGCACCAAGTGATATTGTTCCATCTCCGTGTAGATTGTTTGTTTACATGTCTTCCGTGGTCTTCATGTATGTACATTGTTTGCTTACATGTCCTCCGTGGTCTACATATGTGTAGATTGTTTGTTTACATGTCTTTTGTGGTCGACATATACGTAGATTGTTTGCTTACATGTCTTCCGTGGTCTACATATGTGTAGAATGTTTGTTTACATGTCTTCCGTGGTCTACATATGTGTAGATTGTTTGCTTACATGTCTTCCGTGGTCTACATATGTGTAGATTGTTTGCTTACATGTCTTCCGTTGTCTACATATGTGTAGATTGTTCGTTTACATGTCTTCTGTTGTCTACATATGTGAGGGCCATGGTTTCTCTCAATAATTGTCTTTTTTTGCATGTGTTCCAGTTGTAAGTAAAGTCGACACCGTACCAGAGTTTCACTCAATAATTGTCTTCGTTTGCCTGTGTTCCAGTTGTAAGTACAGTCGACACTGTACCAGAGTTTCACTCAATAATTGTCTTCGTTTGCATGTGTTCCAGTTGTAAGTACAGTCGACACTGTACCAGAGTTTCTCTCAATAATTGTCTTCGTTTGCATGTGTTCCAGTTGTAAGTAAAGTCGACACCGTACCAGAGTTTCTCTCAATAATTGTCTTCGTTTGCATGTGTTCCAGTTGTAAGTAAAGTCGACACCGTACCAGAGTTTCTCTCAATAATTGTCTTCGTTTGCATGTGTTCCAGTTGTAAGTAAAGTCGACACCGTACCAGAGTTTCTCTCAATAATTGTCTTCGTTTGCATGTGTTCCAGTTGTAAGTACAGTCGACACTGTACCAGAGTTTCTCTCAATAATTGTCTTCGTTTGCCTGTGTTCCAGTTGTAAGTAAAGTCGACACCGTACCAGAGTTTCTCTCAATAATTGTCTTCGTTTGCATGTGTTCCAGTTGTAAGTACAGTCGACACTGTACCAGAGTTTCTCTCAATAATTGTCTTCGTTTGCCTGTGTTCCAGTTGTAAGTACAGTCGACACCGTACCAGAGTTTCTCTCAATAATTGTCTTCGTTTGCCTGTGTTCCAGTTGTAAGTAAAGTCGACACCGTACCAGAGTTTCTCTCAATAATTGTCTTCGTTTGCATGTGTTCCAGTTGTAAGTACAGTCGACACTGTACCAGAGTTTCTCTCAATAATTGTCTTCGTTTGCCTGTGTTCCAGTTGTAAGTAAAGTCGACAACGTACCAGAGTTTCTCTCAATAATTGTCTTCGTTTGCCTGTGTTCCAGTTGTAAGTAAAGTCGACACCATACCAGAGTTTCTCTCAATAATTGTCTTCGTTTGCCTGTGTTCCAGTTGTAAGTAAAGTCGACACTGTACAAGAGTTTCTCTCAATAATTGTCTTCGTTTGCATGTGTTCCAGTTGTAAGTGAAGTCGACACCGTACCAGAGTTTCTCTCAATAATTGTCTTCGTTTGCATGTGTTCCAGTTGTAAGTACAGTCGACACCATACCAGAGTTTCTCTCAATAATTGTCTTCGTTTGCATGTGTTCCAGTGACAAGAGAGGAGTGGGGGATGTGTGGACAAGAGAGGAGTGGGGGATGTGTGGACAAGAGAGAAGTGGGGGATGGATGTGTGGACAAGAGAGGAGTGGGGGAGGGATGTGTGGACAAGAGAGGAGTAGGGGAGGGATGTGTGGACAAGAGAGGAGTGGGAGATGTGTGGACAAGAGAAGAGTGGGGGAAGGATGTGAGGACAAGAGAGCAGTGGGGGATGTGTGGACAAGAGAGGAGTGGGAATTGTATGGACAAGAGAGGAGTGGGGGAGGGATGTGTGGACAAGAGAGGAGTGGGGGATGTGTGGACAAGAGAGGAGTGGGGGAGGGATTTGTGGACAAGGGAGCAGTGGGGGATGTGTGGACGAGAGAAGAGTGGGGGAGGGATGTGTGGACAAAAGAAGAGTGGGGGAGGGATGTGTGGACAAGAGAGCAGTGGGGGAGGGATGTGTGGACAAGAGAGCAGTGGGGGAGGGATGTGTGGACAAGAGAAGAGTGGGGGAGGGATGTGTGGACAAGAGAAGAGTGGGGGAGGGATGTGTGGACGAGAGCAGTGGGGGATGTGTGGACAAGAGAAGAGTGGGGGAAGGATGTGAGGACAAGAGAGCAGTGGGGGGATGTGTGGACAAGAGAGGAGTGGGAATTGTATGGACAAGAGAGGAGTGGGGGAGGGATGTGTGGACAAGAGAGGAGTGGGGGAGGGATTTGTGGACAAGGGAGCAGTGGGGGATGTGTGGACGAGAGAAGAGTGGGGGAGGGATGTGTGGACAAGAGAAGAGAAGGGGAGGGATGTGTGGACAAAAGAAGAGTGGGGGAGGGATGTGTGGACAAGAGAGCAGTGGGGGAGGGATGTGTGGACAAGAGAGCAGTGGGGGAGGGATGTGTGGACAAGAGAAGAGTGGGGGAGGGATGTGTGGACAAGAGAAGAGTGGGGGAGGGATGTGTGGACGAGAGCAGTGGGGGATGTGTGGACAAGAGAGCAGTGGAGGAGGAATGTGTGGACAAGAGAAGAGTGGGTGGAGGGATGTGTGGACAAGAGAGCAGTGGGGGATGTGTGGACAAGAGAGCAGTGGGGAATGTGTGGACAAGAGAGCAGGGGGGGGGGTGGACAAGAGAGGAGTTGGGGATGTGTTGACAAGAGAAGAGTGGGGGAGAGATGTGTGGACAAGAGAGGAGTGGGGGATGTGTGGACAAGAGAGGAGTGGGAGATGTGTGGACAAGAGAGGAGTGGGGAAGGGATGTGTGGACAAGAGAAGAGCGGGGAAGGAATGTGTGGACAAGAGAAGAGTGGGGAAGGGATGTGTGGACAAGAGAAGAGTGGGGGAGGGTTGTGTGGACAAGAGAGCAGTGGGGGATGTGTGGACAAGAGAGGAGTGGGGATGTGTGGACAAGTGAAGAGTGGGGGAGGGACGTGTGGACAAGAGAGAAGTGAGGCATGTGTGGACGAGAGAGGAGTGGGGGAGGGATGTGTCAACAAGAGAGGAGTGGGGGGAGTGATGTGTGGATAAGGGAGGAGTGGGGGATATGTGGACAAGAGAGGAGTGGAGTAGGGATGTGTGGACAGGAAAGGAGTGGGGAGGGATGTGTGGACAGGAAAGGAGTGGGGGGATGTGTGGACAAGAGAAGAGTGGGGGAGCGATAAGAGCATACATGATTGATTTCTTTGTTCAAAACATGCTGTTTACTTAGTAACTTGTCCATCGAGGAAGATCGAAAAGAAATTTCATCAACCCCCCCCCCCCCACCACATTAATACACGCACACCACTGCTATGACACTGTCGACTGTCACACAAACCTCACCCCGCCTCCACACACACACAGGCACCATCCGTTTTGTGACAGAAAACCATAGATGGATTTGGATTTCCTGCTGGCATCCCCTGAGGAGATATTTCACGCCATCTGTTTCTCCGGTCTCCGACTGGACCGGGCTTGTCTGGGCACCCACGTGACATTTGCTTAAGTCGAGGGATCTCGTCTGTGATGTGGCCTTCTGACAGTTGGGCACGCCTGGCTCACGGCTAGAATATTGGCTCACCGACATGGTTCTCACATTGTGACATGTGGGTGTCACCAGCTAGGGATATGTGCCAGGATCGTGGTTCTCACATTGTGACATGTGGGTGTCACCAGCTAGGGATATGTGCCGGGATCGTGGTTCTCACATTGTGACATTTGGGTGTCACCAGCTAGGGATATGTGCCGGGATCGTGGTTCTCACATTGTGACATTTGGTTGTCACCAGCTAGGGATATGTGCCGGGATCGTGGTTCTCACATTGTGACATTTGGGTGTCACCAGCTAGGGATATGTGCCGGGATCGTGGTTCTCACATTGTGACATTTGGTTGTCACCAGCTAGGGATATGTGCCGAGATCGTGGTTCTCACATTGTGACATTTGGTTGTCACCAGCTAGGGATATGTGCCGGGATCGTGGTTCTCACATTGTGACATTTGGGTGTCACCAGCTAGGGATATGTGTCGGGATCGTGGTTCTCACATTGTGACATTTGGGTGTCACCAGCTAGGGATATGTGCCGGGATCGTGGAACTCACATTGTGTCATTTGGGTGTCACCAGCTCGGGATATATGCCGGGATCGTGGTTCTCACATTGTGACATTTGGTTGTCACCAGCTAGGGATATGTGCCGGGATCGTGGTTCTCACAATGTGACATGTGGGTGTCACCAGCTAGAGATATGTACCGGGATCGTGGTCCTCACAGTGTGACATTTAGGTGTCACCAGCTCGGGATATGTGCCGGGATCATGGTTCTCACATTGTGACATTTGGTTGTCACCAGCTAGGGATTTGTGCCAGGATCGTGGTTCTCACATTGTGACATTTGGTTGTCACCAGCTAGGGATATGTGCCAGGATTACAACGATGTATTTGAGCATTATCTATCTATCTATCCATCCATCCATCCATCCATCCATACATCCATCCATCCATCCATCCATCCATCCATCCATCCATCCATCCATCCATCCATCCATCCATCCGTCCGTCCGTCCGTCCGTCCGCATATTTTTGTTCTCTTTTCGTTGTTAGAAGGAGTGGTGGGCTGGCAGAATGGTTAGTACACTGGGTTCCTGTGCAGGAGACTATGGTTCGAATCCCCATTACGGTATTTTTTTTTTTACCCGGGGGCAAAATAAAACTCAGAGCTGCACTGTCGTGGTGACAGCACTAGCCATTTGGCCATAAATACTTTTAAAAAAAGTACAGGTATGTGGGTAAACCAGTTGATTATTAAATTTGACCATTTCGCATACTTATGATTTCATTTCAAACTTTCTGATTGCATGGTTACGCTGAATTTCTATTTTTTTTTTTTCATTTCGATTTAATTATTTCTTCTGACATTGCGTTGGAATTAGGCTGTGTTGTTTATCATAGCGTTCATTTCGTAATTATCATGTTTTTTTCCCTGTTTTTGTTGCATTTCACTTGTCCCCCCCCCCCCCCCCCACATCCCCCCTTCCAAATTACTTCGATGAAGGAAAGAGTAGTCGGTGAATTGGGAAAGAGGGTGGGGGGGGGGGGGGGTAGCATAAACTGGTAACTGAGAGAGCCTTAAGTCACAGTAACTGCCTTACCCACTCAGAGTAGCAGCAGTAGTAGTAGTTGTGGTTGGGCGGTTACACCGTAGTACTGCCATGCTGGAGACCGCCGGTAAGGTTATGGCATTTTTCTGTCGGGGAGAAAAATTACACATCCTAACTTGACCAGTCCGTGCCGACAGCATTAGCCTTGAGGCGCCAAATCCTCTGCCTCACGACTCACTGTCTACTCCGATGGTAAAAAAGATAGCAGTGACATTATTTTAGTTATTGTGGTGGTGGTGGTAGTAGTTGTTGTACTGGTACTTGCAGGATAGTGTGGTAAATAAAACACTAGCTGCATTTACTACTCATTACAATTCATGCTCCCTATTTTAGTCCGGATGGAAAGGGGTATCAAGGTCAGTTATAAAAAAATATCGTTGGGTGATGACTTTCAAATCATTCGATGAGGGAGAGAGCAGTATACGGTGGAGGGGGAAGGGGAGGGGTTGATGACAGAAATTGTTAACTTAAAGAGCTTAACGCATGATTTTAAAGTTTTCGTTTCTTAATTTGTTTATATTTTACTAACGCCACCTCCGATATGCTCATTTTTTTAACGACTTACTTGGTTATTTACAAGTACAGTAGTAAGCTTTACTTCCGTCTCTTAAAAAGATACAGCTTTAGCATGTGATAACCAAATAACCATTTTTTTTTTTACTGTGCTAATAATACCATTTAAACGACCACTAATATAAAGACACAATTATATGTTGTGTGTTTTAAAGTGGCAAACCAGACTATCTCTATATCTGTGCAGAGAATGATTGCGACATTAACTATATTAGACAAGTGCGATTTCTATTGTCTTTCTTTTCCAAAAGCCTTTGATGAGGGAGTGAGTAGTAGGTGGATTTGGGAAAAGGGAGGGGGGGGGGCATTGAGGACTATCTCTGTATGTGAGCTGACAATGATTGCGACAGTAACCATATTAGACACGTGCGATTTCTATTTTCTTTCTTTTCCATTTAGCCAAACTTTTGTCACAGCAACGCGTGGCCGGGTACAGCTAGTTCTTATTATGAAAGCTATCGTCACCATTGTGTGAAAAGTCTGAAGGCTGGTGTAAAGTCGTCTGAGCACGTCCTTACACTGTCTTCTAATATTTTCAACTGAGCATAAGCCTGTGTTTTGTACTTCGTACCTATAGTTTCATGATTTCCTTATAACCACTGTACTCCATCCACACTTCCCCGTCAGCGTGTCCAGTCATTGGCAGCACCCCCACTGTCATCACGTTACTATATATAACCAACCAATGACAAATGTTGCCGGTGTTTGCACAAAGTCTTGATCGGTAACCAGTTACCCCGCATCATAGAAGTCATTGCCAAAGATGCCTGACCATGGGTCAGCCATCTCTTGACCGGAACTCTTTTACTGAACCAATTGTTTTAGACCGACTGTCCAGTCTTTGACGTCAGTAGTATAGTTCTAGAGGTAGGTAAAAGGAGACGACATCTTGCTGATGGCCAGTTTCACCAGCTAGATCAGCTCGGCTTCAGGAACGCCGTTCTAGGACTGTTGGTGCTGTAACAGAGTGTTTATTCTAGGACTGTTGCTGCTGTAACAGAGTGTTTGTTCTAAGACTGTTAGTGCTGTAACAGAGTGTTTGTTCTAGGACTGTTGGTGCTGTAACAGAGTGTTTATTCTAGGACTGTTGGTGCTGTAACAGAGTGTTTGTTATAGGACTGTTAGTGCTGTAACAGAGTGTTTGTTCTAGGACTGTTGGTGCTGTAACAGAGTGTTTATTCTAGGACTGTTGGTGCTGTAACAGAGTGTTTATTCTAGGACTGTTGGTGCTGTAACAGAGTGTTTGTTATAGGACTGTTAGTGCTGTAACAGAGTGTTTGTTCTAGGACTGTTGGTGCTGTAACGTAGTGTTTGTCTTAGGACTGTTGGTGCTGTAACAGAGAGTTTGTTCTAGGACTGTTGGTGCTGTAACAGAGTGTTTATTCTAGGACTGTTGGTGCCGTCACAGAGTGTTTGTTCTAGGACTGTTGATGCTGTAACAGAGTGTTTGTTCTAGGACTGTTGGTGCTGTAACAGAGTGTTTGTTCTAGGACTGTTGGTGCTGTCACAGAGTGTTTGTTCTAGGACTGTTGATGCTGTAACAGAGTGTTTGTTCTAGGACTGTTAGTGCTGTAACAGAGTGTTTGTTCTAGGACTGTTGGTGCTGTAACAGAGTGTTTGTTCTAGGACTGTTGGTGCAGTAACAGAGTGTTTGTTCTAGGACTGTTGGTGCTGTAACAGAGTGTTTGTTCTAGGACTGTTGATGCTGTAACAGAGTGTTTGTTCTAGGACTGTTGGTGCTGTAACAGAGTGTTTGTTCTAGGACTGTTAGTGCTGTAACAGAGTGTTTGTTCTAGGACTGTTGGTGCTGTAACAGAGTGTTTATTCTAGGACTGTTGGTGCTGTAACAGAGTGTTTGTTCTAGGACTGTTGGTGCAGTAACAGAGTGTTTGTTCTAGGACTGTTGGTGCTGTAACAGAGTGTTTGTTCTAGGACTGTTGGTGCTGTAACAAAGTGTTCCCAAATGTGCTGCTTTTATTCTACCTGCAGCCGTATCATTCATTGTTTCTTCCGTGTCCCACTTGTATACATGCCAACAGTATTTGTATCATTCGTGTCCCACTTGTTTACATGCCAACAGTATTTGTATCATTCTTGTCCCACTTGTATACATGCCAACAATGCTTTTATCATTCGTGTCCCACTTGTCTACATGCCAACAATGCTTGTATCATTCGTGTCCCACTTGTATAATGCCAACAATGCTTGTATCATTCGTGTCCCACTTGTATAATGCCAACAATGCTTGTATCATTCGTGTCCCACTTGTATCATTCTTGTCCCACTTGTATACATGCCAACAATGTTTGTATCATTCGTGTCCCACTGGTATACATGCCAACAATGCTTGTATCATTCATATCCCACTTGTATGCACGCCAACAGTATTTGTATCATTCTTGTCCCACTTGTATACATGCCAACAATGTTTGTATCATTCGTGTCCCACTGGTATACATGCCAACAATGCTTGTATCATTCATGTCCCTCTTGTATGCACGCCAACAGTATTTGTATCATTCATATCCCAATTGAATACACACGACAAGGATACTTGAATAATTCGTGTCCCAATTGTATAGACGCCAAGGATACTTGTATCAATCGTGTCCCACTTTCATACTACAGAGAAATCATTTCCATTCAGATTTCCCTGCAGCAAATGTTGCTTGTGTTCCTGTACTCGGCGCTGAAACTTTTCATTGCATCAGAAAATGCATGATTGTACTTGTTATCGTTACTATTACAAATACCACCCTCAGTTTATTACATCTCGACCAGCACGTAACACTTGTTACGAGTATTACCATAACAAAGAGAAAGCTTACGCGACTCATTCAGAAACTGGAACATATGAAAGATATCAGTTACCAGTACTTTTCTTGTATTCTCTTTGAAATCATTACCTACCAGCGCTTGAGCTGCGAGTGTATCACACTTTGTCACTGGAGCAATTAAACACCAAAAACAAAGGTAGAAGAACGGGCACAAAGTCAGTTCACATAGAGCTAGTTGTCTTACAGCCAGTGAAGTGGCGATGATTCAAGATGGTGATGTTTGCTGTCAGTTAATATACGTATGAGTTTGTCGGGGTTTGAAACCAACCACATTGTCATCATCGGTTTGAATTTGCCAAGTTCAGGCGTCACCTAGGGAGCTAGCCTCTGCTAGATAACACAAGTTATACATTTGGCTCCTGTTCATGTTGTTATTTCATTGTGCGTTTCTTAATGTTAGTGGTTCTAGCTCATTATGAATGTCCATTCCATTTCATTTCTTTTAGGGACCCACACACAAAAAAACTTGACGACGCTCAACCTGCTGTTAACTAGCCGAAGCTGGCAATAGTCTCCGGTTATACTTGTGGTCGGGTTTATTTTGCACTACTTTCGTTGCTAAAGTTCTGGTGTATATGTGATGACAGGTGAAGTCTCACACTGATGTGTATGTGATGACAGGTGAAGTCTCACGCTGACATGAATGTGATGACAGGTGAAGTCTCACACTGATGTGTATGTGATGACAGGTGAAGTCTCACGCTGATGTGTATGTGATGACAGGTGAAGTCTCACACTGATGTGTATGTGATGACAGGTGAAGTCTCACACTGATGTGTATGTGATGACAGGTGAAGTCTCACGCTGATGTGTATGTGATGACAGGTGAAGTCTCACGCTAATATGTATGTGATGACAGGTGAAGTCTCACGCTGATATGTATGTGATGACAGGTGAAGTCTCACACTGATATGTATGTGATGACAGGTGAAGTCTCACACTGATATGTATGTGATGACAGGTGAAGTCTCACACTGATATGTATGTGATAACAGGTGAAGTCTCACGCTGATATGTATGTGATGACAGGTGAAGTCTCACACTGATATGTATGTGATGACAGGTGAAGTCTCACACTGATATGTATGTGATGACAGGTGAAGTCTCACACTGATATGTATGTGATGACAGGTGAAGTCTCACGCTGATATGTATGTGATGACAGGTGAAGTCTCACACTGATATGTATGTGATGACAGGTGAAGTCTCACACTGATGTGTATGTGATGACAGGTGAAGTCTCACGCTGATATGTATGTGATGACAGGTGAAGTCTCACACTGATGTGTATGTGATGACAGGTGAAGTCTTACGCTGATGTGTATGTGATGACAGGTGAAGTCTCACACTGATGTGTATTTGATGACAGGTGAAGTCTCACACTGATGTGTATGTGATGACAGGTGAAGTCTCACGCTGATGTGTATGTGATGACAGGTGAAGTCTCACACTGATGTGTATGTGATGACAGGTGAAGTCTCACACTGATGTGTATGTGATGACACGTGAAGTCTCACACTGATATGTATGTGATGACAGGTGAAGTCTCACACTGATGTGTATGTGATGACAGGTGAAGTCTCACACTGATGTGTATGTGATGACAGGTGAAGTCTCACGCTGATATGTATGTGATGATCGGTGAAGTCTCACACTGATTGTGTATGTGATGACAGGTGAAGTCTCACACTGATGTGTATGTGATGACAGGTGAAGTCTCACACTGATGTGTATGTGATGACAGGTGAAGTCTCACGCTGATATGTATGTGATGACAGGTGAAGTCTCACACTGATGTGTATGTGATGACAGGTGAAGTCTCACGCTGATATGTATGTGATGACAGGTGAAGTCGCACACTGATGTGTATGTGATGACAGGTGAAGTCTCACACTGATGTGTATGTGATGACAGGTGAAGTCTCACACTGATATGTATGTGATGACAGGTGAAGTCTCACACTGATGTGTATGTGATGACAGGTGAAGTCTCACGCTGATATGTATGTGATAACAGGTGAAGTCTCACACTGATGTGTATGTGATGACAGGTGAAGTCTCACACTGATGTGTATGTGATGACAGGTGAAGTCTCACACTGATGTGTATGTGATGACAGGTGAAGTCTCACACTGATGTGTATGTGATGACAGGTGAAGTCTCACGCTGATATGTATGTGATGACAGGTGAAGTCTCACACTGATGTGTATGTGATGACAGGTGAAGTCTCACACTGATGTGTATGTGATGACAGGTGAAGTCTCACACTGATGTGTATGTGATGACAGGTGAAGTCTCACACTGATGTGTATGTGATGACAGGTGAAGTTCACACTGATTTTATCCGTCGTTTGTGGTTGTGTGGTTCAACTGTGTGGGTTTAGATTGGTGACCAGGCTCTATGTACGTAAACATCTGATCCTCAGAACCCCCAGCTCACTCGTTGACCCAGAATGGATCGAAAGAATGGATCGAAAGAATGGACCGAAAGAATGGATCGACTGAAAAGCTGGACAGAATGGATCGACAGAATGGATCGACAGAAAAGCTGGACAGAATGGATCGACAGAATGGATCGACAGAATGGATCAACAGAATGGCTCGACAGAAGGGTTTGACGAATAGATTGACAGCATGGATCGACAGAAGGGATCAACAGAATGGATCAACAGAATGGCTCGACAGAAGGGTTTGACGAATAGATTGACAGCATGGATCGACAGAAGGGATCAACAGAATGGATCGACAGAATGGCTCGACAGAAGGGATTGACAGAAGTGATCGACAGCAGGAATCCACAGCAGGGATCGACAGAAGGGTTTGACAGAAGGGCTCGACGGAATGGCTCGACAGAATGGCTTGACAGAATTGATCGACTGAATGGATCGACAGAATGGATCGACAGAATGGATCGACAGAAACACATTATCTGGGCAAAACCTGTAGGTCTTGTGATAATGAGATGAGCGCCCAGCTGATCGACGTGGCACACAATGACTGTGATGGGCAAGAGAAGCTGGACACATATTGTAGCGGAGTTTATATCGCTACACAGAATCACATTTCTCGACGTGGCATACGTTGGCCGTGATAGGCGAGAAAAGCTCGACACATAAAGTGTTCCAGTGTTCCATTGGAGGCCTTGAAACATGGCGAAGCAGATGAAGCGATGATCACCACAGTTGGTTAAAGGTTATGATTTATTTATCAACATCATAATATTAGACTGTAGATGACCGACCATAGCCTGTCGTTGAAGTAACAGTGTTGCCAGAGTGGCCTTATCTGGATACTTGTCCCCAAGCTGTCACATGACGTCAGCTGTATGTAGTGTGAGACAGTTCTTCCAGACATGCTTTGGGCCAAACACTGATGCCTTTGCGCACATCTTCACACTCACACACACAAACCACACACACACACACAAACTCACAGACACACAAACACACACTCACACAAACACACACACACAAATCACACACACACACACCACACACACACAAAAGCACAGACACACAAACACACACTCACACAAACACACACAAAAACACTCACACACACACTCAAACACACACACACCACACAAACACACACACACACCACACACACACAAACACACACACACACAAACACACACAAACCACACACACCACACACATACACCCCACACACACACCACACACACAGTTAAGGTCGGGAGATGGGAACCAGTGTCATTGCACACGGTTATAAACCATAAGGGTTCTGCCACCAGTACGGACAGCTGATAAAAAACAGTCCGCCTGTGTCGCCGTCCGCACGAAACTCCGTAGCGACTGCGACGTTCCTCCATTTACCCGAGAGTGTTGACTCTGGTACCCATAACCTAGAGGCTGGGTGAACCCAGAAAAATCGTCCGGTTTCGAACGCATGCCGCTGCAGCGGCTCGCAGCTGGATTTGAAAGCAAGTCTCCTATCGACTGTGCTAACGCGGCACATCTTCACGAGGTGACTGATAAGAACAACCCGGAGACAAACACAGCCCTCACAGCTGCTCCATTGACTTGGCAGTAGTGATCGATCGAGTTTTGCAAATGTGGTTTTCTTTCTGCAAATGTTCGATAACGGAAGCATTGGACGGAGAGAGACAAGGCAGCTCTGTCAGAGATTTGTCTCTACACGTATTGGATTAGCACCATATGTTGTCAACAGGTTCACGGAAGGGTCTTTTGATGTGACCCAAATATTTCTTGTGTTTCTGTTCATGTTTGTCCATCCTTCCTTGATTCCTTTGATCCAAACCCAAACTTTCCAGTACCACTGTGTTCGGTCGTTGTTGTTGTTATTGTTTAATTAGATGTTATTACTTTCATGAACGGCTTGGTGTTATGCCTGTGCACATCTCCGAGGCCGCAATTACAACCACGTTGTCTCTGTCTCGAGCTTAAACATCCAGAACACTGACAACAATCATGTGCTAGTCATGGCAGTCTTTTGCTACTGGTTACAAAACCGTTCGCTACACCGCCTCATTTGCATCTGGTTTTAACCACCCAACTGTTTGATTCAGTTACAACAGTCTCTAGCCCTGTCCATTTGTAGCCCTCCCACTTGTAGGTTGTTGATATGTAGCCCTCTCACATGTAGGCTGTTGACATGTAGCCATCTATCTATATGTAGCCCTCTCACTTGTAGACTGTTGACATGTAGCCATCTATCCATATGTAGCCCTCTCACTTGTAGACTGTTGACATGTAGCCATCTATCCACGTATAGCCCTCTCACTTGTAGACTGTTGACATGTAGATATCTATCCATATGTAGCCCTCTTACCTGTAGACTGTTGACATGTAGCCATCTTTCCACGCGTAGCCCTCTCACCCGTAGACTGTTGACATGTAGCCATCTATCCACGTGTAGCCCTTTCACCTGTAGACTGTTGACATGTAGCCATCTATCCATATGTAGCCCTCTCACTTGTAGACTGTTGACAAGTAGCCATCTATCCACGTGTAGCCCTCCCACCTGTAGATTGTGTACACATGATGTGTGTATGCATTATTCCATAATGTATATTTTTTATTACAACCACCCATAACATGCATTATTGATGACAGGCATTGGTACTCTGAAAAATAAGGGCTTAGAAGGGCTGAATGTCAGACGGGCCTGCGTGCCCAATTTGTAACCCTTTGAAAATAAAGTGTGTTCTATCTATCTATCTATCTATCTATCTATCTATCTATCTATCTATCTATCTATCTATCTATCTATCTATCTATCTGTCTGTCTGTCTGTCTGTCTGTCTGTCTGTCTGTCTGTCTGTCTGTCTGTCTGTCTGTCTGTCTGTCTGTCTGTCTGTCTGTCTGTCTGTCTGTCTGTCTGTCTGTCTGTCTGTCTGTCTGTCTGTCTGTCTGTCCGTCCGTCTGTCTGTTCTCTCTCTCTCTCTCTCTCTCTCTCTCTCTCTCTCTCTCTCTCTCTCTGTCTGTCTGTCTGCCTGTGTCTCATTTCTGTGGCTTGCCCTAAGTTCTCTATAAAATAGATGGAAGTCACAACTTCTAACAAAAGCAACAACGACAGCCGTAACAACAATAGATAACAACAACAGCACACCGCCGCCGTCAGATATCGGTGTTCTGACATGCATATCTTTGCCAGGACGCCATCACAGGGAGAACATTGGGGAGGTGGGAAATCGACTCCCTTACATATTTTCGAAAGGGGGGGGGGGGGGGGAAGAGGTGTTATTCACGGGACGCAAGCCTAGTGTGATTTATACTTCAACTGGGGCCCATAATTTCTGGACAAGGGCCAGCCCATCCTGAGATAAGGCGGGAAAATACCCCCCACAGCGAAAACGGCTCAGCGATGCAGGGGAGATAATGCCCATTGTAGGGCTGTCATGGGGCAATCGATTTCCCGTCTCCCAGTGACGATTCCCTGACTCTCATACGAATGATAATTGTGTGGATGTGGTGAGAGAATCGATGCCACCGTCTTAAACACGATCCTCCTATAAGAATGATAACTGTGTCGATGTGGTTGGGAAATCGATGTGTTTGTGCACATGTCTGTTGGTTAGGTTGAGTACAGAACCAAGGGGCAAGAGTGCACTGCGCGGGAGCAGGAAAAATAAGAGAATAGGAGGAGGATGGCGCCCTAGCTTATAGTCGACAAAGGGGGTCGGGGTAGGGTTTGGGGGGGGGGGGGGCCTCAGCATTTGCATTATTAAACTGTGATCTCTTTAGTTTCCATCTTGAAACAGAAACTTAGGGAAATAATTATGTGTAGTTGTGTGCCCCTGTCTCATACATCCACAGAGACACAGAAACTTAGGGAAATAATTCTGTGTAGTTGTGTGCCCCTGTCTCGTACATCCACAGAGACACAGAAACTTGGGGAAATAGTTCAGTGTAGTTGTGTGACCCTGTCTCATACATCCACAGAGACACAGAAACTTGGGGAAATAGTTCAGTGTAGTTGTGTGCCCCTGTCTCATACATCCACACAGCAGACAGTCATTTCCGACTGCCAGTGCACAGCTGTCCACTGATCGATGTGAACGCCCGGTTCATAGTCTGACCTTGACACACGTAAAATTGGCGTCTACTGCCAAACCTGACAACCCGATATGATCTCCACACACAGCTGTGTAATGACCGTCCACCACAAACACAGCAGTGTAATCACCGTCCACCATACACACAGCTGTGTAATGACCGTCCACCACAAACACAGCAGTGTAATGACCGTCCACCATACACACAGCTGTGTAATGACCGTCCACCACACACACAGCAGTGTAATGACCGTCCACCATACACACAGCTGTGTAATGACCGTCCACCACACACACAGCAGTGTAATGATCGTCCACCATACACACAGCTGTGTAATGACCGTCCACCATACACACAGCAGTGTAATGACCGTCCACCATACACACAGCAGTGTAATGACCGTCCACCATACACACAGCAGTGTAATGACCGTCCACCATACACACAGCTGTGTAATGACCGTCCACCATACACACAGCAGTGTAATGACCGTCCACCATACACACAGCAGTGTAATGACCGTCCACCACACACACAGCTGTGTAATGACCGTCCACCATACACACAGCTGTGTAATGACCGTCCACCATACACACAGCTGTGTAATGACCGTCCACCATACACACAGCAGTGTAATGACCGTCCACCATACACACAGCAGTGTAATGACCGTCCACCACACACACAGCAGTGTAATGATCGTCCACCACACACACACGGCAGTGTAATGACCGTCCACCACACACACACGGCAGTGTAATGACCGTCCACCACACACACAGCAGTGTAATGACCGTCCACCACACACACAGCAGTGTAATGACCGTCCACCACACACACACAGCAGTGTAATGACCGTCCACCATACACACGGCAGTGTAATGACCGTCCACCACACACACACACAGCAGTGTAATGACCGTCCACCACACACACAGCAGTGTAATGACCGTCCACCATACACACAGCTGTGTAATGACCGTCCACCATACACACAGCAGTGTAATGACCGTCCACCATACACACAGCAGTGTAATGACTGTCCACCATACACACAGCAGTGTAATGACCGTCCACCATACACACAGCAGTGTAATGACCGTCCACCATACACACAGCTGTGTAATGACCGTCCACCACACACACAGCTGTGTAATGATCGTCCACCACACACACAGCAGTCTAATGATCGTCCACCACACACACAGCAGTGTAATGACCGTCCACCACACACACACGGCAGTGTAATGACCGTCCACCACACACACAGCAGTGTAATGACCGTCCACCACACACACAGCAGTGTAATGACCGTCCACCATACACACGGCAGTGTAATGACCGTCCACCACACACACAGCAGTGTAATGACCGTCCACCACACACACAGCAGTGTAATGACCGTCCACCACACACACAGCAGTGTAATGACCGTCCACCACACACACAGCAGTGTAATGACCGTCCACCACACACACAGCAGTGTAATGACCGTCCACCATACACACGGCAGTGTAATGACCGTCCACCACACACACACAGCAGTGTAATGACCGTCCACCACACACACAGCAGTGTAATGACCGTCCACCATACACACAGCTGTGTAATGACCGTCCACCATACACACAGCAGTGTAATGACCGTCCACCATACACACAGCAGTGTAATGACCGTCCACCATACACACAGCAGTGTAATGACCGTCCACCATACACACAGCAGTGTAATGACCGTCCACCATACACACAGCTGTGTAATGACCGTCCACCACACACACAGCTGTGTAATGATCGTCCACCACACACACAGCAGTGTAATGATCGTCCACCACACACACAGCAGTGTAATGACCGTCCACCACACACACACGGCAGTGTAATGACCGTCCACCACACACACAGCAGTGTAATGACCGTCCACCACACACACAGCAGTGTAATGACCGTCCACCATACACACGGCAGTGTAATGACCGTCCACCACACACACAGCAGTGTAATGACCGTCCACCACACACACAGCAGTGTAATGACCGTCCACCACACACACAGCAGTGTAATGACCGTCCACCACACACACAGCAGTGTAATGACCGTCCACCATACACACAGCTGTGTAATGACCGTCCACCATACACACAGCAGTGTAATGACCGTCCACCATACACACAGCAGTGTAATGACCGTCCACCATACACACAGCAGTGTAATGACCGTCCACCATACACACAGCAGTGTAATGACCGTCCACCATACACACAGCAGTGTAATGACCGTCCACCATACACACAGCAGTGTAATGACCATTTCGACAGTTAGTGATAGACGTGTATGTTCTGATGTAAAATCTATTGACGGTTTCGACAGTTGGTGGTTGACAGTTTCGACAGTTAGTGATAGACGTGTATGTTCTGATGTAAAATCTATTGACGGTTTCGACAGTTGGTGGTTGACAGTTTCGACAGTTAGTGATTGACCGTTGCCAGTTTCGACAGTTAGTGATTGACCATTGACAGTTTCGACAGTTAGTGATTGACCGTTGACAGTTTCGACAGTTAGTGATTGACCATTGACAGTTTCGACAGTTAGTGATTGACCATTGACAGTTTCGACAGTTAGTGATTGAACATTGACAGTTTCGACAGTTAGTGATTGACCATTGACAGTTTCGACAGTTAGTGATTGACCATTGACAGTTTCGACAATTAGTGATTGACCCTTGACAGTTTCGACAGTTAGTGATTGACCATTGACAGTTTCGACAATTTGTGATTAACTTGTATATTCTGATGTAAAATTTATTGACAGGTCTCAGTGGGCGGGCTCGAAGATTCAGCTGAGAAAGTCGACCAACCCGCTACCGGAGATAGCTACCGACACGAACTTGAGGAGGCCAATGAAATACTCCACACACAGATCGAAAAACTTGAACAGGCTCTTCAGAAGGCTGGGCATTTAGTAAGTACGCATACGTTGGTCGTTAGTTGTGGCTGTTATTATGTAGTACGGCGCCATATTCTTGCACGCATTACATTAAGCCTAGTGTACTTGTACACATGATACAACAGGCATGACTGCACAACCAGCGTGATGTGACATTATTTACAACCGTCAGCACCCACCTTCTGCACTTGTAGGTGTATCATTGCCCGCGCGCCAACTTTGGCTAATTGCAAGGTAAATATAAGGGAAGTAACACGCGTGATCTTATATTCTATTTCTCTTTCCCGGGTTATCGCCCCTAGTCCTAGTATGTTGTGACACTGAACAGAAAGGGACGAACCGTGTTTATTCACTGGGTGGGGAAAGCCATATGGAGTTTTTAATGTCCGGTCCACTTTAAGTCGAGCAACTCTAGATATCTTACACTGGACAGTGAGGGTCAGCTCTAGAAAATAAGAAACTAGCATTGATGCACAAAATACAATCACACTACAAACTCACTCATACTGGACTTACAAGTGACTGAGTCACTGTTTTGTGGTGCCCCAGTGTAGCTGTACTATATGGCTATACGGTTGAATGTGGTGCCCCAGTGTAGCTGTACTATATGGCTATACGGCTGAATGTGGTTCCCCGATCACCAGGCTGTGTATCTATTTGAATCTCGTCCTTGAGATGGTAATCCTACAGACTGCAATCCTGAAGGGGGAAACAAAATACAACAGATTCTGCCACACATATAAACAGTTGGATGTATGCTGATGTGTGGCACATATAAACAGTTGGATGTATGCTGATGTGTTAATTTGTTGATCACTAGGATTATATGAGAAGATCCACGAAAGCTCATCCTGATGCGTGGTTAGTAGTCCAGTCATCCATTTGGTTTTATCCTGCACTCAGTCCCTGACTTATCATGAATATAATCGGATCTAGCACCTCTCTCATCAGCGTTTCTCATAGACTGTCTCATCAACGTCCCCTGTTTCTCATAGACTGTCTCATCAACGTCCCCTGTTTCTCATAGACTGTCTCATCAACGTCCCCTGTTTCTCATAGACTGTCTCATCAACGTCCCCTGTTTCTCATAGGCTGTCTCATCAACGTCCCCTGTTTCTCATAGGCTGTCTCATCAACGTCCCCTGTTTCTCATAGGCTGTCTTATCAACACCCCCGTTTCTCATAGACTGTCTCATCAACACCCCCCGTTTCTCATAGGCTGTCTCGTCAACGTCCCCCGTTTCTCATAGACTGTCTCATCAACACCCCCCGTTTCTCATAGGCTGTCTTATCAACGCCCCCGTTTCTCATAGGCTGTCTCATCAACACCCCCGTTTCTCCAAGGCTGTCTCATCAACGTCCCCGTTTCTCCTAGGCTGTCTCATCAACGTCCCCATTTCTCATAGGCCGTCTCATCAACCCCCTAGTTTCTCATAGGCTGTCTCATCAACACCCCTGTTTCTCATAGACTGTCTCATCAACGTCCCGGTTTCTCCTAGGCTGTCACATCAACTTGTTTCTCCTAGGCTGTCTCATCAACACCCCTGTTTCTCATAGACTGTCTCATCAACGTCCCGGTTTCTCCTAGGCTGTCACATCAACTTGTTTCTCCTAGGCTGTCTCATCAACGCCCCTGTTTCTCATAGACTGTCTTATCAACGTCTCCATTTCTCATCGGCTGTCTCATCAACGTCCCCATTTCTCATAGGCTGTCAGTGCGATGACTTTCCTTTATCTTCTATCTGGCTCGCATCATCGCACGCTTGCTATCTCACATACCGACATCACACGACGAGCAGATAATGGATGACTGGAAAAATAACATGATACTGTTCAGCACTTTAATCTTCTACTCGCGGCTTACACAGCCGGCACATGAAATAGACTACTGTCTAGGCACACATTATAACTCAAATATCAAAAGTATCAATTATTACCTTCTGTCCGAAATCACAATCATCCTACACTATCATAATGAACGAAAACACAACAGCTGTCCTGACAGAAAAACTAACATGGCCTGCAGACATATTGCCTGCCAGTCCGTTTTGCCAAGTTGGACGTTGGAGGAACAAAAACACTCAAACACATGTTGAATCCACACATCATCCACCGTTGTCCATGCACTCTGTTCCTGGGCCCAAACGAGACTCCCCCTCTGTCCTTTCTACGGTATTATATAGCCTTCTAATCCCCGCTTTGTTTTTCCCGAATACTCTGTGTTCCTTCTGTCTCACGACTTCCATTTTTAGCCGGCAGTTGTGTGTGGCACGTGATTCATCGAACTTCGCATGAAGTTCGACAGTCAACATTTCTCTTCACGTGAATAATTATACTTCACGCAAAGAGACTAGTTTGAAGTTTAGACTCAAGAATTCCCGTTTCGTCCCAGTTAAGAGTCAAAATATTCCACTCACATTTATTACTGACGTCATCTGTGGGGCATAAATTATCTGGGAGAAAATGAGAGTCATGACACTCTCCCCCACCCAAAAAAAAAAATGTTTTACATTTTCAATCAAATCAGGTGTGATCATTTCTCTGAAAATGATAATGTTAGACCTCTGTAGTGAATCATTTTCGACAAGTTCATTTCCAACCAAGTTCCCTATTGGGTTGACAATTCAAACAATCCAAAATGCCATCTGTTGGGTCTTTCCACGACTGTGAATACCTTAATGGGATCCTCACTCCAGGCACTCCCCTTTTAGTGCGGAAGACCAATAATCTGGCTCCATAGGTATCCCCACCCAGTTCTAAAGTCAGTATACCACCGAACCCCTCTCCAGGCACCCCCGATCGGTGCGAAAGTCCACAATCTTGGCTCTAAAACCCAAGTGTGACCCCATGAAGTCCCACCCTCGCTATTCCCATTCACGAAAGTCCCCAACAATGGCTAAATCAGCAATGTATGATTTTGTTCCTAAATATGTAAGGTACAAGATTTAGTTAATTACCTTGTTTTCAGAAACTACAACATGTCTCACAGATATTCAAATTCAATGTTACACCAATTCAATTTAGTACACCAATAAATGTTAACATACTTTCTGGTGAGGTGTATTTTCAACCTGAATATTGTCTCCCTTTAATTCCAATTGTTTACTCTATTATACCTGATTAAACCAAAAATATATATATATATATATATTCCCTAAGTTGTAATTTCACATAATACATTCATTCAATAACCCTTGCATAAAATAATTTCAGTTAATACAAGTTTTATCAGTAGTTGTAACGTATTCTATTATCGTGACATGAAATCTGGTAATTGATTGTTTGTTCCTTTGATGTGCTCAATGTTAAATTTGAACTGTGATATTAACAATGCCCATCTATATACCCTTGGATTACTATTAGCATCAATTGTTAATAACCCTGTTAATCCCAAGATATCTGTAAAAATAGTGAAAGCTTTTCCCGATAGAAACTTCTGAAATTTTTCCAAACTATTAACTAGTGCTAAAGCTTCCCGTTCCAATGTGTTCTATCTTTGTTGCGTTTGGTTTTAGTTTTTTGACACATATATTACATGGCTTTGTATCAACAAGTATCTCTGCATTTGATAACACAAATACTAGCATAATCACCTGACACATTTTAATTTTGATTCTATACAGGCAAAGTTTTCTTGTAATTTTACATGAATGTAACCATTTTATATTCTGTTTGTTTGATTGTGGATTTGACTGTGGCAATAAAGATTTGTAATCACCGAATGTGGAAAGTGTTTTTTGAATACATCATTTGCAAAAGTAGTAGTTTCAGCAACAACAGTGTCAGTAGTGTAGCACTTCTAAGAATTTGACAAGTTTTTGTAATAACAAACAGTTGAGAGTTGTAGCAATCTTTGTGAATAAGACTTATAGTCAGAAAAAGTTGTAGGATCTGGATGCTTTGGATAACACAGAATGAATCTAGGTTGTGTGTTTGGCATGTTATCAAAAGAATTTGCCACATGATAAGTAATATGTACTGTATCAGCCACATATAATCAATTGTACAGTATGGCGATTTCTCTTGATGTTTTTTCTCTCTTGGGTTGTGGTCACCTTAAGAAAAATTACTATTTTCAAGTATTTCATTATCTGCAACTGTTCTTGGTGTGTTCTTTCTTCCATCACTCTTTCTCAACATCTTACTTTCATTCTGTATGGATTGTGTGTTTTTATCACATAATGCATTGTAATTCATGTTTTTTGCATTCAGTACTTCTTTGATACCATTATCTTTACACTCAATGTTCTCATATTGTACTTCTTTCATACATTTATCTTTACACTCTGTGTTCTCATTCCTTTCATGCTGCTTCTTTTTTGTACCGATGCTATCACTTATTCTTGCATGACTAATTGACTGCTCCCTGTTCTTGGAAGAATCATTTTCATTCCTTTGTATTCTTGCATTCACACTATAGCAAAGATCTTGATCACTGGTAATCATGTGCTCACTTATTGCTGCATTCACACTATGGCAAAACTCTTGATCACTGGTAATCATGTTCTCATTTACTGCTGCATTCACACTATGGCAAAACTCTTGATCACTGGTAATTGTGTTGTTATTTTCTTTCACTTCTTTGATTTTTTTCCTTTCCCAATTTCTTGCTCAGACATTTCTTTCAGACCTTTTTCATTCCCCAAGATTAATCCTGCACATGGTGATGGCAATACTGCAACTCTTCTTCTTTGTAAAAATGGAGTGTTAACATTAACAAAAGCTACTTTATATTTCTCAATGGTACCTCCAAACGTTCGGCAACTAATATATTTGTTAATAATGTCTGTCGGTTTGATAAGATCTTTGTGAATACCTGAAATGTTCGAACCAGAATCTCTCAAAACCGAAATTGTCTTGTTGTTAACAATACCATGATACATCTTAAGTGTTCCTTGAGAGGTGATAACAGAATTTGCTTCATGTACCAATATTTTATGCCCACAAGGTAGATTATCTTTTTCATGAAATAACTGGCAAGTTTGACATGTTTCACAACTTTCAACTTTTACTGCGTTGGTATCAAATGGTTCACTATCTGAATCTGAGTCGGACATTGCTTGTTCTATGTTGGCTTCCTTAAATTTTTTCCTAAACAAACAGTCTCTTTTAAAGTGATGATAGCATCCATAATTGAAACATTTAATAGCATCTTTATACAATCTCAACTTCTGTGTTCTTCTATCAAACAATCTTTCTATATAGTCTTTATAGCCTGGATTTCTATCACACATTTTGTCATTTTGATGAGATTTGTGACAATATTTGCAGTACATAATTTGCCACTTTTTGTTGAACGTGGTTTTGTTTTTGTGTGGGGTTGCACTTTCGTTGTATCTGTCATAAATGGTACTAGCTCCAGTTTCAATGTCTGGTACCGGGTTGGAATGAAAATTTCACGATGGGCAGAAAAATAATACTCACCTAAGTTCTCTAACTCCTTTAATGAGGTTGGTTTATTTTCTCTTAAGAATGTTTACATAGGTTTAGGCAAAGATTCTAACCTTTTATTCCTTAATAATAAATCTACTAACAATTTATAGTTATTCCTAACATTGGCCGAATCAATCCATTTGTCAAAAATATTCTGAACTTCTGAAAGATAATCAGTGAACGTCTGATCAGACTTTGGCTTTAGATCAAGAAACTTTTTCCTATACCCTGCTTCATGTAAGTCATAGTGTCGCATGATGCGATCTTTAATATAGTCAAAGTCTAATCTTAGATGTTCAGCGACTGTTTCTAAGATCTTTAATGGTTCAAATGCCAAGTGTTTTTGAAAAATAATGGCCCACTGGTCTTTTGGAACATCATGAAAACGCATTTGCAAAAGAAAACTAGATATATAACTACCAATGTCATCCTTTTCAGAGAAGTTCCTAACTATACCTGCATACTTTTTGAATTTATTTTCTTTTTCTCTTAATCTCTCTTTTTGAATAGCAGCTTCTCTTCTGGAATTATTTTCCATTTCTTTAGTTCTGATTTGTGTCTCTGCCTTTTCTTTTTCAGTCTGAATTGAAGCAGCTATGGTTTCACATTCCAGTTGTGCATTTGTTTATATTTCCATCTCTTTCAAATGTTTCTCTTGTTCAAGCTGTTTATCTTTTAATATTTTGTCTTGTTTAAGCTGTTTATCTTTAAATATTTTCTCTTGTTTCAGCTGTTTATCTCTCATCTCCATCTCCTGTCTTTTCATCTCCATTTCTTGTCTTTTCAATTCCTTTTCTTGTTCCAATTGTTTATCTTTCATCTCCATCTCTTGTCTTTTCATCTCCATCTCGTGTGTTCGGAGTAAATGCCGTTCTTGTCTTGCGTCGTCTTGCATTTTCTTTTCTTTCTCATCCCATTCTTTTTTCTGTTGATCACAAAATTTTTTAAGTTCTTCCCCTTCTAAATTTAATTCTCTGCCCAGTTTGATCTGCTCTGCCAAGTTAGACATTTTTATGTCTTCACAAGGTAACCAACAGTGAAGTTACAACTCCTTTCTTTCAAATTACACCCCTAAAAAAATATAAGTTCAATATAATGAACTAGTAACTTGAATTAATAACTGAAATGTCTCCTGGGTATCAATAGTATACCTTAAAATATAGTGGATGTAACTCTTTCAACCACCAAGACTACAAACTAAATGATTCTATATATATACAGTTGATGTCTAAGAGGAAGAGTTGACTAGTATAAGTTTGGCTTATGGACGAGTAAATCAGTTAAGCACACTTGAGAAATTAGATAAGGGAATATATTATTTGATTAAGAATATTGATCAAGTTGTAATAGACTGTTGTAGAAGATAGAATCGATGCAGTGGAATATCAAAGTATTAAATGCAGTGGATTACTACAGTATTTAACACAATAATTAAAGAAATAGTACGTACATGTCTAACAGTGATTAACTGTTTCACAATAAATGAATCTATGTAGCACAGTAGTTGGTTTACAGAGTTTACTTGACGATTACACTGTGAAAAAAATTTCAATTAAAAAAAAATTTTAATGACTGCGTATAGTCCGGGTATAATTAAATAGTCTAAATGAAATAAATTTTCAAATTATTTCAATTGTTTGGAAAAATATTTGATTTACTTAGTCTTGATAACTGGCTATAACAGAATCACTAATAAATAACTTCCAAATAATTTCACTTAATAAATAATATTACCAGGTGAAAACATAATTCCTATCCACCAATAAATTTAATCAATATTAGCAATCAACAATAATACTTTTCAATATAGACTAAATAAAGATATGGTGTTCAATCAATGAATGTACCAACAACTAATACTACAATGACCTTTCCCCAATCAATTATTAAATTACCAGTGATTAAATTATTTTCTTGGTATAACACAAAATTCCTATTATCCACAACTGTACCTTTGTTATAGTGGCTACACCTGATGATGATGAAATGTGAATAAAATAAACCAAATGTTAAATTCAAATTAAAATAACTTTTTGACACTCGATAATAATGATGTGTGTATAATATTAATAAAATAATTAATAATTGATATTTCCTCACTAGATGACAATAATTTAAATACTATTTTGGTAATTTATTATTCAGGTATGACTACTTATGGCACTCCCTGATGATGATGGCATCTAACTTTCGTGTAATATAACACCCAATCTTCTTGGAGCACTTTTGTGAAAATAAAAAAAAATGGAATTTCAATTTAATTTGAAGTTATTCATAAATAAAAAAAAAATTAATGTAAACAATAGTAGAACAATGCAAAATAATACCAAAAAACACCAATGTAATAATAATATTAATAAATAAATTAAATGTCAATGACTGTACTAATGTAAAATATAAATAAATAATATTGATAATAATAATCTATAATTGAATCACCAGAAAAAAAAATCAAAAATAAAATTAATAATCGATGCTGTATTTTGATGTTCTGATCTAGTTGCCTGTCCTGAAGCTGCTTCTGCGATGACTTGCTAAGATGTCTTGACTGTTATTCAGATGGCGCTTGTCAGTTGAACTTTTACTGCTACTTTTAAAATTCTGAAGAAATTATGTTCATTTGAGAAAGTTAATTATGATCGCACACTTTATTTGTACGCTCTAGTACTTATTGCATCAGATGCATACTGATTATGGAGATGTTCAGTGAAGCACTTATTACACAGTCTGCATACTGTTCGTTGTAATGTTCAATGTACTACTGGTTGTACAAACTGGATATTGATCAATGCATGTGCTTTTTATTTTCTGTTGTGTACTATAATTATAGCATACTATGACTAGTTCACTGCTAACTACACACTTAAATAGTTCACTGCTAACTGTACACACTGAAATCAACACTTAGATTTGCACAGACTATTTAGATGGTTTTCCTGTTGACTGAATGTGTTTAGGTCGTAGGAAAGCTTTATTATTATCGCTTACTTGTGTTTTGGACGAGTATTATACGACAAATTTGAGGTATTGATGAATGTTGATCACGAGACATCAATGAGTGCCGATCTTGCGGTATCGTAGGCTTCTTGTACTGTAGTTTCCTACCAAATTGTTTGCCATGGTTGATAATGTGGAGCGGTGACACACATACCCAGTGTCTGAGCGGTGGTTCTTTTGATTTCAGTTTCCAGTCAACACACTACCCGGTGTTGTAGCTGTCTTTCTACTTTTTGAAAGCAGATCCGAAAACAGGATCTGGTGTCGATACTTTCTTGTGTTGCTCGGTGCAGATTCCCCACTGCACTTCACCACACCTTAGTCGGCAGCAGATTTTGATTAAACAACAGAGCTTTGGAAGTGTTGTAGAGGGACAGCCCTAGTCTCACATCATCCATGCGTAGACTTACTGTTATTTATCCCTTGCTACCATCGATGACTGCTCCTTGCCACTGTCACTATCTACACTATTTCCTTTGCTTCTTGTTGGTTAACTGGCCGAAAACTTGAAATGTGGACTTATCTACTAGCATTCAAAGCCTGGAATTTGTTCAAACGTTGTTCAATCTGTAAACAATCGGACATGGGGTGTCGCTATTGCCATCAGTCTTCCCCGCTTACGTTCCTATATTGAACTGGTTCTACCCGACGTCAGGCTGATAACTAAACTCATTTCCAATGTTTCAGATTTCACTGTCCGATACAAATTTCCTATCCTCTATTGTTCGGACGAGCTTCCATTCGTGCGATGACTTTCCTTTTTCTTCTATCTGGCTCGCATCATCGCACGCTTGCTGTCTCACATACCGACATCACACGACGAGCAGAAAATGGACGACACGATAAAAAACAACACGATACTGTTCAGCACTTTAATCTTCTACTCGCGGCTTACACAGCTGGCACATGAAATAGGCTGTCTCATCAACGTCCCCTGGTTTTTCATAGGCCGTCTCATCAACGTCCCCTCTTTTTCATAGGCTGTCTCATCAACACCCCTGTTTCTCATAGACTGTCTCATCAACGTCTCCATTTCTCATCGGCTGTCTCATCAACATTCCCATTTCTCATAGGCTGTCTCATCAACGTCTCCGTTTGTCATAGGCTGTCTCTACAACGTCCTCATTTCTCAAAGACTTTCTCAATTTCTCCCGTTTCTCATCGTCTGTCTCATCAGCGTCCCCGTTTCTCATAGGCTGTCTCATCAACGTCTCCGTTTCTCATAGACTGTCTCATCAACGTCTCCGTTTCTCATAGGCTGTCTCATCAACACCCCCGTTTCTCAAAGGCTGTCTCATCAACACCCCTGTTTCTCCTAGGCTGTCTGATCAAAGTCCCCTGTTTCTCCTCGCCTGTCTCATCAACGTCCCCGTTCCACTGATAGCTGATAATCTCTGCAAACGTTCCACAAGGTGTGAGTAAGTGACCAGGTAACGTCTTATCTGCCCAGGATATTCCAGTATTGTGACAGGTGTCAGAGTTGACAAGTTCCTTTGATGCCTACATGGTGGTCCACTGTTTCTTGGGATTAATGTATGAGTCCAGCCGGAGCTCTAGGCCTCGTGCCACTGTTCTTCATTAGTGTGATTAAAGCATTGATCTATCCAATGTCCTGCACGCATATGCGAGCAAGCGGAAACAAAGGCAGTCTGTGAAGTAAATATTTCACTTCCGCTTCGTTGACGACAAATGTCCTCCAATCATGTGTCTGTCTAGTTCAATAGCCTGTTGCCACGGACAACAACCCTAGCTAAAATGGCCCGGAAACCAAAGATCGGGGAGAAAGGGGGGGGGGGGGGTAGTCCTGTTATGGTGTGCGTTTCCTGTGGTGCCAGCAAATATTAAACATATTGATGCCGTCATAAACGGTTGAGTTCGCGATACAAGATTGGCTTCGATCGATGGACTTGTCATCAGGCAAATAATAAACTCGGCTAGACACTCTTTAATTCTGCCGCGGCACCCAGTTTCAAAACCGCTGCTTTAGTGGGCAAACAGTGGTACATCTAGAACTGAGTTCACAAAACCTGGCTACACAAACAGTGGTGCATCTAGAACTGAGTCCACAAAACCAGGTTACACAAACAGTGGTACATCTAGAACTGAGTCCACAAAGCCTGGCTACACAAACAGTGGTACATCTAGAACTGAGTCCACGAAACCTGGCTACACAAACAGTGGTGCATCTAGAACTGAGTCCACAAAACCAGGTTACACGAACAGTGGTACATCTAGAACTGAGTCCACAAAGCCTGGCTACACAAACAGTGGTACATCTAGAACTGAGTCCACAAAACCTGGCTACACAAACAGTGGTACATCTAGAACTGAGTCCACAAAATTAAGCTACACAAATAGTGGTACATCCAGAACTGAGTCCACAAAACCTGGCTACACAAGCAGTGGTGCATCTAGAACTGAGTCCACAAAACCAGGTTACACAAACAGTGGTACATCTAGAACTGAGTCCACAAAACCTGGCTACACAAACAGTCGTACATCTAGAACTGAGTCCACAAAACCTGGCTACACAAACAGTGGTGCATCTAGAACTGAGTCCACAAAACTAGGTTACACAAACAGTGGTACATCTAGAACTGAGTCCACAAAACCAAGCTACACAAACAGTGGTAAATCTAGAACTGAGTCCACGAAACCTGGCTACACAAACAGTGGTACATCTAGAACTGAGTTCACAAAACCAAGATACACAAACAGTGGTAAATCTAGAACTGAGTCCACGAAACCTGGCTACACAAACAGTGGTACATCTAGAACTGAGTCCACGAAACCTGGCTACACAAACAGTGGTACATCTAGAACTGAGTCCACGAAACCTGGCTACACAAGCATTGGTACATCTAGAACTGAGTCCACAAAACCAAGCTACACAAACAGTGGTACATCCACAAAATCAGGTTACACAAACAGTGGTACATCTAGAACTGAATTCACAAAACTAGGTTACACAAACAGTGGTACATCTAGAACTGAGTCCACAAAACCAGGTTACACACACAGTGGTACATCTAGAACTGAGTCCACAAAACCAAGCTACACAAACAGTGGTACATCCACAAAATCAGGTTACACAAACAGTGGTACATCTAGAACTGAGTCCACAAAACCAAGCTACACAAACAGTGGTACATCCACAAAATCAGGTTACACAAACAGTGGTACATCTAGAACTGAGTCCACAAAACTAGGTTACACAAATAGTGGTACATCTAGAACTGAGTCCACAAAACCTGGCTACACAAACAGTGGTACATCTAGAACTGAGTCCACAAAACCAGGTTACACAAACAGTGGTACATCTAGAACTGAATTCACAAAACCAGGTTACACAAACAGTGGTACATCTAGAACTAAGTCCACAAAACCAGGTCACACACACAGTGGTTCATCTAAAACTGAATCCACAAAACCAGGTTACAGAAACAGTGGTACATCTAGAACTTCCACAAAACCAGGCTAGACGAACAGTGGTACATCTAGAACTGAGTCCACAAAACTGGTTACACAAACAATGGTACATCTAGAACTGAGTCCACAAAACTGGTTACACAAACAACGGTACATCGTGAACTGAGTCCACAAAACTAAGCTAAACAAACAGTGGTACACCTAGAATTGAGTCCACAAAACTAAGCTACACAAACAGTGGTTAAATCCACGAAACCTGGCTACATAAACAATGGTACATTTAGAACTGAGTCCACAAAACTGAGCTAAACAAACAGTGGTACATCTAGAATTGAGTCCACAAAACCAAGTTACACAAACAATGGTACATCTAGAATTGAGTCCACAAAACCAAGTTACACAAACAATGGTACATCTAGAATTGAGTCCACAAAACCAAGTTACACAAACAATGGTACATCTAGAATTGAGTCCACAAAACCAAGTTACACAAACAATGGTACATCTAGAATTGAGTCCACAAAACCAAGTTACACAAACAATGGTACATCGTGAACGGAGTCCAAAAACCAAGCTAAACAAACAGTGGTGCATCTAGAACTGAGTCCACGAAACCTGGCTACACAAACAGTGGTAGATCTAGAACTGAGTCCACGAAACCAAGTTACACAAACAATGATACACCAAGAATCTTTCTCACTCTCCTTCTCCTTCTCTTTATGTCTCTCAGTTTTTTTTCTTTTTTCTTTTTCTCATGTGTACATGTACCTCTGTTTCCCTCTTTGCCTTGATGTGTGAGTGCTTGCCAACTGTTACTTATTAATAATTGTTCTCACAATTATTACTAGTATATTTAAGTGTATGTATGCATATAGCATGACAATAGTATTTTATTTATAGATGTATGCTGGAAGATAGGGGCTAATGGTAAATGCGAGAAACATGATAACTTTTGTTCACCATTAACACATGCCTGTGAGCATGTAGAGAGTCGGTAGTCCAAAACCCAAGATTAAGGTGTTGTGTCTCCATCGTGCCAAAGAACTGCATGGTTGTGGGGGGCACAATTGTTAACGAAGGCAGTCAGGTCGTACAGGGGCGACACCTTGCTGATGGCCCCTTTCCAGCACGAGGGCACCACTGGGGCGACCGTTGATAAACCCTCATTACTTCCGGTCAAAATGGACGCTAGCCACGGTTACTATTGTGAGCCGTGGCAAAATGTTTTGCTTCTGCCAAACGGTGGTCGGTGCATTTTTGCTCTATTTGTAGAGTGACAGGATAGTTTCGTCGCCCAGCTTCTGAGTTGAGTGCATGGTGTGACACTGTGAGCTGCTGATTTCATTTGGAATGCTTTTTTACTGTGATCAACGTGGTGGTGTGAATTGTAGATTCAGAAAATGGCGCGATAACGGTTGTCGCAATATTGGTGGTGCCATTTTGTGATTAAAATTTATCGCGTGTGCAATTGCTGATCTGTTGGTGACTTCTGCTACCATCCATATGAACTGCATTTCTAACGTCGGACTGTTTGTGTTAGCACTTCAGATGGCGACCGTATGCTTTTAATGCATGTGTATGCTAGTGCATATGCTGAGACAGCAGTCTGTCAATCCTTCCACAAGGGACTGTGATAAACATTCTGTGGATTTTTATTTGGCACAGGAGCAGAGCAATTATGGGGTGATCCGTTTGCTATGAAGCTGAAACTAAGATTACCAGATTACCAGATTACACCTAGAACTGAGTCGATGACAACATCACGGATAAACATCATGCCATCCGAGTGTACAGCCTGGCTCAGAGACAGGGATAACGGGAGACCTTTTCAGCTAACTGACATGGTGGGGATGGCGCATGATTGATGGAACACTTGGCACACAGCTTATAGTGTCTGATTCGTTACTACCTGTCGTTGTCTTCCGATTGACAGGAGCAACAGCTAGCAGACAAAACCAGCGAATGTAGCTCATTGTCCAGAGAATTATCACAGACCAAACAGCAGCAGCAGCGGTTGGGAGAGCAGTTGTCCACCTGGCTGTCCGAGAAACAAGAATTGAATCACAAGGTCCAGCAGCTGCAGGAACAGTGCAGGCACTTGCAGGAGGTCAGTAGAGTCCATGTTGTGTTGACTGTATCAGTCTGTCCTCTTGTATGTCTCTTGTCTGTTGTGTGCTGGGCGCTTGTGAAGTCAAACAAATGTAACACTGGAGTAGTCGTCGTCATCATCCCCTTGAGCAGCACGTCGGCAATATCTTGTGCCATATTACTTGGCCGTGGTGATCTTGTCTCTCTATAGCTCCAGCTGTCTAGCACCTTTGGTCGAAGAATATAGAGCAGTCTAGAATCTGTGCAGACCACTGCTGTCCCTTCTCTGTGTGTCTTTCACTGCCTTTTCCCCCTACAAAATGGTTGGCTATTTGCGTGTCAGCAGCAGATCATTGTGAAGTTTGCTAAATGACTGACAGTAAAATATGTGTGCAAGAGCACAACACGTACAGACACACATACTAGCGCCCACACACAGACACCAGAGACAAACAGCACTCAGCCAACTATGCAAGAAGTTCTGTCTTAAAGACACCCAGCCGCACAGTTACGATCATCTACAAACATACAGTACCTTTTTGTATTCTGGATTCTTTTCACCACCGACCCAGCAACGTCCCCGGACCAATCCTGTTTCTAACAACCCGGACACCTGCTCTCCTTCTCTTTCATTGGACGGGGTTGGGGGGGGGGGGGGCAGCATCTACAGGGTGGTGCTGCTCCATGTCTCATTGTTTCAGTACAGCAGGTTCAGTGAATCAGATTTGCTTCAACTGTTTGCAGAGTATAATTGTGTAGACTGCGTCTTGCCTTTTCTGCCAACTTCCTCCAGTGATAATTAGTTGTAGGTTTTCTCACTTGTCACACATTAGTTGTATGTCTCCTCACTTGTCACACATCTCCATGCAGTGATAATTAGTTGTATGTTTTCTCAGTTGTCACACATTAGTTGTATGTCTCCTCACTTGTCACACATTAGTTGTATGTCTCCTCACTTGTCACACATCTCTATCCAGTGATAATTAGTTGTATGTCTCCTCACTTGTCACACATCTCTATCCAGTGATAATTAGTTGTATTTCTTCTCAGTTGTCACACATCTCTTTCCAGTGATAATTAGTTGTATGTTTTCTCACTTGTCACATATCTCTATCCAGTGATAATTAGTTGTAAGTTTTCTCACTTGTAACACATCTCTATCTAGTGATAATTAGTTGTATGTTTTCTCACTTGTCACACATCTCTATCCAGTGATAATTAGTTGTATGTTTTCTCACTTGTCACATATCTCCATCCATTGAAAATTAGTTGTATGTCGTCTCAGTTGTCACAAATCTCTATCTCATATTTGCCGTGCCCGTCCCCCCCCCCTCCCCCTCCTTGTTTGGTTTGCGGACATTGTCTCCCATAGAAGTGCCGATATGTTTGCCGAGTTTCCCGACCTCACAGTTTAGCAAACACCATTGTGTTGATTGTGTCCGCCGGGAGAGAACAACTCTCACCAACCAGGCAGTGACCGCAAACACTGTAGTGCTTCAAACGTTATTTACAAGTGGGCTTCTCAATTTAGGTAATGCGCGACTGCATGCACTTGTTTGTGACAACATTTATCAGCTGGAGAATAAGAATATAACCACAACGTTGTTACAACATTCATCAACTGGAGAAATAGAACATAACCACAACGTTGTTACAACATTCATCAACTGGAGAAATAGAATATAACCACAACGTTGTTACAACATTCATCAACTGGAGAAATAGAATATAACCACAACGTTGTTACAACATTCATCAACTGGAGAAATAGAATATAACCACAACGTTGTTACAACATTCATCAACTGGAGAAATAGAATATAACCACAACGTTGTTACAACATTCATCAACTGGAGAAATATAATATAACCACAACGTTGTTACAACATTCATCAACTGGAGAAATAGAATATAGCCACAACGTTGTTACAACATTCATCAACTGGAGAAAAAGAATATAACCACGACTTTGTTACAACATTCATAAACTGCAGAAATATAATATAATCACAACGTTGTTACAACATCTATCAACTGGAGAAATAGAATATAACCACAACGTTGTTACAACATTCATCAACTGGAGAAATATAATATAACCACGAAGTTGTTACAACATTCATCAACTGGAGAAAAAGAATATAACCACGACGTTGTTACAACATTCATCAATTGGGGAGATAGAATATAACCACAACGTTGTAACAACATTCATCAATTGGAGAAATATAATATAACCACAACCTTGTTACAACATTCATCAACTGGAGAAATATAATATAACCACAACGTTGTTACAACATTCATCAACTGGAGAAATAGAATATAACCACATCGTTGTTACAACATTCATCAACTGGAGAAATATAATATAGCCACAACGTTGTTACAACATTCATCAATTGGAGAAATGTAATATAACCACATCGTTGTTACAACATTCATCAACTGGAGAAATATAATATAACCACATCGTTGTTACAACATTCATCAACTGGAGAAATATAATATAACCACATCGTTGTTACAACATTCACCAACTGGAAAAATATAATATAACCACAACGTTGTAACAACATTCATCAATTGGGGAGATAGAATATAACCACATCGTTGTTACAACATTCATCAACTGCAGAAATATAATATAACCACATCGTTGTTACAACATCCATCAACTGGAGAAATATAATATAACCACATCGTTGTTACAACATTCATCAACTGGAGAAATATAATATAACCACAACGTTGTTACAACATTCATCAACTGGAGAAATAGAATATAACCACAACGTTGTTACAACATTCATCAACTGGAGAAATATAATATAACCACAACGTTGTTACAACATTCATCAACTGGAGAAATATAATATAACCACAACGTTGTTACAACATTCATCAACTGGAGAAATATAATATAGCTACGACACAACCAAGACTGCAGCATGTTTCTAAGGCATGACTTTATTTTGTGTGCGACTTTCTCTGTTTTCGCCTTGTCCTAATTTGTTTCCATTCTCTATTATTGTGCCCTACAAAAGTCATGTTGTCGCTAGGTTCTGTGAACTGCTGAGGTACACCTACATCACTGGATATCTCAGAGTTTTCTGTGGACAACCAGTTTGACGTATCGGCACTGATAGAGTGGAGTATCGGGACTAACAGAGTGGAGTCTGCAGGTTTCCTGACTCGCCCAACACCCAAAGGCAGAACGGAATTCCTGAGGGAATTACGGCTCTTACATAAGGACACACAATTCCTTGGAGGAAGATTGTGTGTTGTACGTTCTCATATAGCTCGTTATTACATACATTTAGACGTGTCACTACAGTCGGACACAGTTGTAGTAGTAACAGCACACAGTGGTAATAGTGGCAGCACACAGAAATAGCAGTCCGTAGCACACATGAACACAGGTGGTCCAGGACACAGGCCAGTTTCCTTATATCCCTGATGTATGGAAGCAACGCTCGATGCACCGAACAAGGTGGTCCAGGACACAGGCCTGTTTCCTTAATCCCTGATGTATGGAAGCAACGCTCGATGCACCGAACAAGGTGGTCCAGGACACAGGCCTGTTTCCTTAATCCCTGATGTATGGAAGCAACGCTCGATGCACCAAACAAGGTGGTCCAGGACACAGGCCTGTTTCCTTATATCCCTGATGTCTGGAAGCAACGCTCGATGCACCGAACAAGGTGGTCCAGGACACAGGCCTGTTTCCTTATATCCCTGATGTCTGGAAGCAACGCTCGATGCACCGAACAAGGTGGTCCAGGACACAGGCCAGTTTCCTTATATCCCTGATGTATGGAAGCTACGCTCGATGCACCGAACAAGGTGGTCCAGGACACAGGCCAGTTTCCTTATATCCCTGATGTCTGGAAGCAACGCTCGATGCACCGAACAAGGTGGTCCAGGACACAGGCCTGTTTCCTTATATCCCTGATGTATGGAAGCTACGCTCGATGCACCGAACAAGGTGGTCCAGGACACAGGCCAGTTTCCTTATATCCCTGATGTATGGAAGCTACGCTCGATGCACCGAACAAGGTGGTCCGGGACACAGGCCAGTTTCCTTATATCCCTGATGTCTGGAAGCTACGCTCGATGCACCGAACAAGGTGGTCCAGGACACAGGCCAGTTTCCTTATATCCCTGATGTCTGGAAGCAACGCTCGATGCACCGAACAAGGTGGTCCAGGACACAGGCCTGTTTCCTTATATCCCTGATGTCTGGAAGCAACGCTAGATGCACCGATCAAGGTGGTCCAGGACACAGGCCTGTTTCCTTATATCCCTGATGTCTGGAAGCAACGCTCGATGCACCGAACAAGGTGGTCCAGGACACAGGCCAGTTTCCTTATATCCCTGATGTCTGGAAGCAACGCTCGATGCACCGAACAAGGTGGTCCAGGACACAGGCCTGTTTCCTTATATCCCTGATGTCTGGAAGCAACGCTCGATGCACCGAACAAGGTGGTCCAGGACACAGGCCTGTTTCCTTATATCCCTGATGTCTGGAAGCAACGCTCGATGCACCGATCAAGGTGGTCCAGGACACAGGCCTGTTTCCTTATATCCCTGATGTCTGGAAGCAACGCTCGATGCACCGAACAAGGTGGTCCAGGACACAGGCCTGTTTCCTTATATCCCTGATGTAGGGAAGCAACGCTCGATGCACCGAACAAGGCCACAGACTTTGGGGGTCTGCTTGTAGAAGTCAGTTGTTTCTAGAATATTCCACCTGACTGTCACAACATACTCGTAGGTTGTGGAGTGTGTGTGGGTGTTGTTGGGATATGGTATCAGAGAGTGTGTGTGGGTGTTGTTCGGATATGGTATCAGAGAGTGTGTGTGGGTGTTGTTCGGATATGGTATCAGAGAGTGTGTGTGGGTGTTGTTGGGATATGGTATCAGAGAGTGTGTGTGGGTGTTGTTGGGATATGGTATCAGAGAGTGTGTGTGGGTGTTGTTCGGATATGGTATCAGAGAGTGTGTGTGGGTGTTGTTCGGATATGTTATCAGAGAGAATGGACTCGAGAACTTGATGATAACTGGTCATATTTATGGAAGGAGAGCAAGGAAAAGGCAGATAACGTGGCCACATTGATGCTGCGAGACAAGAACACTGGCATGATCCGTGATTCTGGCGATCTTGTAATAAAGATGGCAAGGCATGGCAGCCTACGCTTTCCAGTGCAGCTGTTGATGATGGTGATTATGGAGGTTGTGAAGAAATCGAGTAGTAAATACATGATAATCGAGGAAATGGTGGGGACACAGGAATATAGATCGCCTCAGACCCGGCTGTGCAGTCCGCATTCATTTGCATCTGATCGATTGCTTCTGTCTCTGCATGAACAAGCAGTACCTGTGTTTCCCGGACTGTCTCTGGGTTGTTGGCTTTTCTTATTCATGGCCTGTAAGAGAAACAACGACTGAGACTACTGTAACCTGGCATGTATGTCACCAGAGGCGGCCGGCGGGTGGGTTAGTGTGAGACTACTGTAACCTGGCATGTATGTCACCAGAGGCGGCCGGCGGGTGGGTTAGTGTGAGACTACTGTAACCTGGCATGTATGTCACCAGAGGCGGCCGGCGGGTGGGTTAGTGTGAGACTACTGTAACATGGCATGTATGTCACCAGAGGCGGCCGGCGGGTGGGTTAGTGTGGGACTACTGTCACCTGGCATGTGTGTCACCAGAGGCGGCCGGCGGGAGGGTTAGTGTGGGACTACTGTCACCTGGCATGTATGTCACCAGAGGCGGCCGGCGGGTGGGTTAGTGTGGGGCTACTGTAACCTGGCATGTGTGTCACCAGAGGCGGGAGGGTTAGTGTGGGGCTACTGTAACCTGGCATGTATGTCACCAGAGGCGGCCGGAGGGAGGGTTAGTGTGAGACTACTGTAACCTGGCATGTATGTCACCAGAGGCGGCCGGCGGGAGGGTTAGTGTGAGACTACTGTAACCTGGCATGTATGTCACCATAGGAGGGAGGGTTAGTGTGAGACTACTGTAACCTGGCATGTATGTCACCAGAGGCGGGAGGGTTAGTGTGGGGCTACTGAAACCTGGCATGTGTGTCACCAGAGGCGGGAGGGTTAGTGTGAGACTACTGTAACCTGGCATGTATGTCACCAGAGGCGGGAGGGTTAGTGTGGGGCTACTGTAACCTGGCATGTGTGTCACCAGAGGCGGGAGGGTTAGTGTGAGACTACTGTAACCTGGCATGTATGTCACCAGAGGCGGGAGGGTTAGTGTGAGACTACTGTAACCTGGCATGTATGTCACCAGAGGCGGGTGGGTTAGTGTGGGGCTACTGTAACCTGGCATGTATGTCACCAGAGGCGGGAGGGTTAGTGTGAGACTACTGTAACCTGGCATGTGTGTCACCAGAGGCGGGAGGGTTAGTGTGGGGCTACTGTAACCTGGCATGTATGTCACCAGAGGCGGCCGGCGGGTGGGTTAGTGTGAGACTACTGTAACCTGGCATGTGTGTCACCAGAGGCGGGAGGGTTAGTGTGAGACTACTGTAACCTGGCATGTATGTCACCAGAGGCGGGTGGGTTAGTGTGAGACTACTGTCACCTGGCATGTATGTCACCAGAGGCGGGAGGGTTACTGTGAGACTACTGTAACCTGGCATGTGTGTCACCAGAGGCGGGAGGGTTAGTGTGAGACTACTGTAACCTGGCATGTATGTCACCAGAGGCGGGAGGGTTAGTGTGAGACTACTGTAACCTGGCATGTATGTCACCAGAGGCGGCCGGCGGGTGGGTTAGTGTGGGACTACTGTAACCTGGCATGTATGTCACCAGAGGCGGGAGGGTTAGTGTGAGACTACTGTAACCTGGCATGTATGTCACCAGAGGCGGCCGGCAGGTGGGTTAGTGTGGGACTACTGTAACCTGGCATGTATGTCACCAGAGGAGGGAGGGTTAGTGTGAGACTACTGTAACCTGGCATGTATGTCACCAGAGGCGGGAGGGTTAGTGTGGGGCTACTGTAACCTGGCATGTGTGTCACCAGAGGCGGGAGGGTTAGTGTGGGGCTACTGTAACCTGGCATGTATGTCACCAGAGGCGGGAGGGTTAGTGTGAGACTACTGTAACCTGGCATGTATGTCACCAGAGGCGGGAGGGTTAGTGTGGGGCTACTGTAACCTGGCATGTGTGTCACCAGAGGCGGGAGGGTTAGTGTGGGGCTACTGTAACCTGGCATGTATGTCACCAGAGGCGGGAGGGTTAGTGTGAGACTACTGTAACCTGGCATGTGTGTCACCAGAGGCGGGAGGGTTAGTGTGAGACTACTGTAACCTGGCATGTGTGTCACCAGAGGCGGGAGGGTTAGTGTGGGGCTACTGTAACCTGGCATGTGTGTCACCAGAGGCGGGAGGGTTAGTGTGGGGCTACTGTAACCTGGCATGTGTGTCACCAGAGGCGGGAGGGTTAGTGTGGGGCTACTGTAACCTGGCATGTATGTCACCAGAGGCGGGAGGGTTAGTGTGGGACTACTGTAACCTGGCATGTGTGTCACCAGAGGCGGCCGGCGGGAGGGTTAGTGTGGGGCTACTGTAACCTGGCATGTATGTCACCAGAGGCGGGAGGGTTAGTGTGGGGCTACTGTCACCTGGCATGTATGTCACCAGAGGCGGCCGGCGGGTGGGTTAGTGTGGGGCTACTGTAACCTGGCATGTATGTCACCAGAGGCGGCCGGCGGGTGGGTTAGTGTGGGGCTACTGTAACCTGGCATGTATGTCACCAGAGGCGGCCGGCGGGTGGGTTAGTGTGGGGCTACTGTAACCTGGCATGTATGTCACCAGAGGCGGGAGGGTTAGTGTGGGGCTACTGTCACCTGGCATGTATGTCACCAGAGGCGGGAGGGTTAGTGTGAAACTACTGTAACCTGGCATGTGTGTCACCAGAGGCGGCCGGCGGGAGGGTTAGTGTGGGGCTACTGTAACCTGGCATGTATGTCACCAGAGGAGGGAGGGTTAGTGTGAGACTACTGTAACCTGGCATGTATGTCACCAGAGGCGGGAGGGTTAGTGTGAGACTACTGTAACCTGGCATGTGTGTCACATGAGGAGGGAGCGTTAGTGTGAGACTACTGTAACCTGGCATGTGTGTCACCAGAGGCGGGAGGGTTAGTGTGAGACTACTGTAACCTGGCATGTATGTCACCAGAGGCGGCCGGCGGGTGGGTTAGTGTGGGGCTACTGTAACCTGGCATGTGTGTCACCAGAGGCGGGAGGGTTAGTGTGAGACTACTGTAACCTGGCATGTATGTCACCAGAGGCGGGAGCGTTAGTGTGAGACTACTGTAACCTGGTATGTATGTCACCAGAGGCGGGAGGGTTAGTGTGAGACTACTGTAACCTGGCATGTATGTCACCAGAGGCGGGAGGGTTAGTGTGAGACTACTGTAACCTGGCATGTATGTCACCAGAGGCGGGAGGGTTAGTGTGAGACTACTGTAACCTAGCATGTATGTCACCAGAGGCGGGAGGGTTAGTGTGAGACTACTGTAACCTGGCATGTGTGTCACCAGAGGCGGCAGGAGGGGGGGTTACTGTGAGACTACTGTCACCTGGCATGTGTGTCACCAGAGGCGGCAGGAGGGTGGGTTAGTGTGGGACTACTGTCACCTGGCATGTATGTCACCAGAGGCGGGAGGGTTAGTGTGAGACTACTGTCACCTGGCATGTATGTCACCAGAGGCGGGAGGGTTAGTGTGAGACTACTGTCACCTGGCATGTATGTCACCAGAGGCGGGAGGGTTAGTGTGAGACTACTGTCACCTGGCATGTATGTCACCAGAGGCGGGAGGGTTAGTGTGAGACTACTGTAACCTGGCATGTATGTCACCAGAGGCGGCCGGTGGGTGGGTTAGTGTGAGACTACTGTAACCTGGCATGTATGTCACCAGAGGCGGCCGGCGGGTGGGTTAGTGTGAGACTACTGTAACCTGTCATGTATGTCACCAGAGGCGGGAGGGTTAGTGTGAGACTACTGTAACCTGGCATGTGTGTCACCAGAGGCGGGAGGGTTAGTGTGGGACTACTGTAACCTGGCATGTGTGTCACCAGAGGCGGGAGGGTTAGTGTGAGACTACTGTAACCTGGCATGTATGTCACCAGAGGCCGGAGGGTTAGTGTGAGACTACTGTAACCTGGCATGTATGTCACCAGAGGAGGGAGGGTTAGTGTGAGACTACTGTAACCTGGCATGTGTGTCACCTGAGGAGGGAGCGTTAGTGTGAGACTACTGTAACCTGGCATGTGTGTCACATGAGGAGGGAGCGTTAGTGTGAGACTACTGTAACCTGGCATGTGTGTCACCAGAGGAGGGAGCGTTAGTGTGAGACTACTGTAACCTGGCATGTGTGTCACCAGAGGAGGGAGCGTTAGTGTGAGACTACTGTAACCTGGCATGTGTGTCACCAGAGGCGGCCGGAGGGAGGGTTAGTGTGGGACTACTGTAACCTGGCATGTGTGTCACCAGAGGCGGGAGGGTTAGTGTGGGACTACTGTAACCTGGCATGTGTGTCACCAGAGGCGGGAGCGTTAGTGTGAGACTACTGTAACCTGGCGTGTGTGTCACCAGAGGCGGGAGGGTTAGTGTGAGACTACTGTAACCTGGCATGTGTGTCACCAGAGGCGGGAGGGTTAGTGTGGGACTACTGTAACCTGGCATGTGTGTCACCAGAGGCGGGAGGGTTAGTGTGGGACTACTGTAACCTGGCATGTTTGTCACCAGAGGCGGGAGGGTTAGTGTGGGACTACTGTAACCTGGCATGTGTGTCACCAGAGGCGGGAGGGTTAGTGTGTGGGACTACTGTAACCTGGCATGTGTGTCACCAGAGGCGGGAGCGTTAGTGTGAGACTACTGTAACCTGGCATGTATGTCACCAGAGGCGGGAGGGTTAGTGTGAGACTACTGTAACCTGGCATGTATGTCACCAGAGGCGGCCGGCGGGAGGGTTAGTGTGAGACTACTGTAACCTGGCATGTATGTCACCAGAGGCGGGAGGGTTAGTGTGAGACTACTGTAACCTGGCATGTATGTCACCAGAGGCGGCCGGCGGGAGGGTTAGTGTGAGACTACTGTAACCTGGCATGTATGTCACCAGAGGCGGGAGGGTTAGTGTGAGACTACTGTAACCTGGCATGTATGTCACCAGAGGCGGCCGGCGGGAGGGTTAGTGTGAGACTACTGTAACTTGGCATGTGTGTCACCAGAGGCGGCCGGCAGGTGGGTTAGTGTGGGACTACTGTCGCATGGCATGTATGTCACCAGAGGCGGGAGGGTTAGTGTGGGACTACTGTAACCTGGCATGTAGGTCACCAGAGGCGGGAGGGTTAGTGTGAGACTACTGTAACCTGGCATGTATGTCATCAGAGGCGGCCGGCGGGAGGGTTAGTGTGGGACTACTGTAACCTGGCATGTATGTTACCAGAGGCGGCGGGAGGGTTAGTGTGAGACTACTGTAACCTGGCATGTATGTCACCAGAGGCGGCCGGCGGGTGGGTTAGTGTGGGACTACTGTCACCTGGCATGTATGTCACCAGAGGACGGAGGGTTAGTGTGAGACTACTGAAACCTGGCATGTATGTCATCAGAGGCGGGAGGGTTAGTGTGGGGCTACTGTAACCTGGCATGTATGTCACCAGAGGCGGGAGGGTTAGTGTGAGACTACTGTCACCTGGCATGTGTGTCACCAGAGGCGGGAGGGTTAGTGTGGGACTACTGTAACCTGGCATGTATGTCACCAGAGGCGGGAGGGTTAGTGTGAGACTACTGTAACCTGGCATGTGTGTCACCAGAGGCGGGAGGGTTAGTGTGGGGCTACTGTAACCTGGCATGTGTGTCACCAGAGGCGGCCGGCGGGAGGGTTAGTGTGAAACACCTCATTCTGTACCACATTCTGCTAGCTGCAAGCATTCTTGTTCTTCGGTCATCTTTGCTCAGGCCAGGTCCTCAAATAGGCTGCCGCCTCTATGAACTCGCTGTCAGTTGCAGGTCCTTCATGGTTCCTCATAGCTTGACCTGCACACTTTGCTCAGGTCAGATCCTCAAAGAGGCTGCCGCCTCTATGAACTCGCTTGTCAGTTGCAGGTCCTTCATGGTTCCTCATAGCTTGACCTGCACACTTTGCTCAGGTCAGATCCTCAAAGAGGCTGCCGCCTCTATGAACTCGCTTGTCAGTTGCAGGTGCTTCATGGTTCCTCATAGCTTGATCTGCAAACTTTGCTCTTGAGGCCAGGTTTCTTGTCGTAGTTGTAAATACAGTGGACAGTCCAGTGTTATGTGTTGAGGTGTTTGTGGTCCAATTTGACACCCCCACTGTGGGAGCTGTAAGACTTATATTACGAAGGGCTTTGTGCAAGGCAAAATGAAGTGTGGGTTTTTCTCCACCAGGCACACCGCCACCAAAAAAACTTCCCTCACTTCTTATCCCCCTCATCCTTCACGATCACTGGCTTTAAACTGTAGCGGACATTTCTGGTTGTTTTTCTACTTCTGGACTTTAGTCTTGTTTCAGAATTTGAGTTTGCGCGCACATCCGTTTTCCAAATCCGGCTTATTTATATGCAGACTGTTGGTTCTTTGCCTCTCAGGCAGACGCCCTTCGACTTGAAAGGAAACAATCCTAATTAGTCGAAACTTACCACATGCTTGTTTTAGTGCACTGGCCACTAACAGGCAATCATTTTGTGTAAATATGATCTTCTCTTATGCATTATACATATTATTGTTTTTATAATTATTTGCCATTGAGTACATTATAATTATTGTTATTATAGATGTTTGTGCCGGATGACAAATAAACGTACTTGAAATCAAATGAAATGTCTGAACAAATGTCTATATATAACATTTCTATTCAGTGTTAAATCTCGCGGTGTCCGCTGCTTAGGCATTGACAGTTCTTCTCTTGCACCTTGTACCTCATCGAAGTGCCGGGGGGAGATGTCATGCTCATTGATGAGCTCTGTCAAGAGCACAATTAAGACTGATGTTCATTTCTGTCAGGCTGTTCTTAATGCCACTACTACATATTTTCCGAGGTCTTCTACTCGCTCTATACCGATTGTAACGTTTCGGTGTGGCTCGCTGTGGCAGATAGTGCCAGGGCATTCTTGAAAGGTGTCCAAACCATTTCATTTGTTGTTCTTTGATGACCTGTAAGACTGGCTTTATTCCTAGCATCCGTCTGATTTCGTGATTTTGTATTCTGTCTTTCCTTGAAACTCCTGCAGCTCTTCTAAGGCATTTCATCTCTGTTGTCACAATTTTACGTCCATTAGAGTATGACAGTGTCCACGTTTGGCACTGATAGCATAGTGTTGGCCAAAAAATAGTACTGAAAAGATTGACTTTAGTACTCCGAGGTATCTGCTTGTGTGTCAACAGGCGAGATAGTTGCTCCATTACTTAATTAGTTTTGGCACATCTCGAGCTAATTTCTGTGTCCAGTTTTCCGTCGGATGTAAAAATTGCTGTCAAATACTTGAATTCCTGTTTGTTTTAAGGCTTGACGTTTTAATTTTATTCCATAATTATCTTTCTGTCTTCCTATCTCTATTGTCTCTGTCTTCGTAGTGTTAATTCCCATATTATATTCTCCATTTTTTTTACTAATTTGATTTAGGTGGTTATGTAGACATTCCGTACTTTCTGCTATGAGTACCTAGTCATCGGCGAATAGTAATTCTGTAATATCTTCTTCATGTTTAAAGTTTGTTTCCTCACATAGACGTTGCGAGTCCGACTCGTAATTCCAACTTACCGCTATCGAAACCCACTGCTGGCTGCGTGGATTTTTATGATGGTATGGGGCGTCGTCGCAGGTCGACACCGCCTAAAATGGGTACCAGGATGTGTGTCCTGGGGAAGTAAAGACCACTTTACCCACCTAGTGCCGGTGCGCCTACATATAGTGTACTTATACAAGGTTAAATAGAACCAACACATTACACAACGGAATAAGACCAACACACTACACAACGGAATAGGACCAACACACTACACAACGGAATAGGACCAACACACTACACAACGGAATAGGACCAACACACTACACAAGTGAATAGGACCAACACACTACACAACGGAATAGGACCAACACACAGATAATGACCCCTGTGTTCGTTTACCATTTTCACTTGGTCCTCTGTGGCTTAGAGGCTACCAACGCGGTGCATAGCTTTGAAATATCCAGTTTGATTCAGAAGTAGGTTTAGCAGCTGAGTACTGCCCTACTGTCGATTTTAATAATGACATGGAGCGCGGTCCGTGGAGCCAGAAATGGCAAACTACTAGAGGTCAATTGCCGAGTCCGAGCACAGACAGCCAAGAGATGCTGGAGTCGGGTTGTCTAGTATGGTTAACTATTGTTGATTTTGTAGCACTGTGGTGTGGTTTCACCCCTGTCTGACTTGCTTTCCTAACTCTATAAGTACCAGAACAGTTGTCCAGGATTTTCCCAAGGCTGACAGTAGTCGCAGTGAATATAGAATGTGATAGTTGGAGTATAAAAATAATTAGCCAGGTTTCTGTGCTACGTTCAGGCTAAACATCAGATCACATTGTTGGTTGCTTGATACATATGGGTAATAGCTGATCACATATGGGTAATAACTGATCACATATGGGTAATAGCTGATCACATATGGGTAATAGCTGATCACATATGGGTAATAGCTGATCACATATGGGTAATAGCTGATCAAATATGGGTAATAGCTGATCACATATGGGTAATAGCTGATCACATATGGGTAATAGCTGATCAAATATGGGTAATAGCTGATCACATATGGGTAATAGCTGATCACATATGGGTAATAGCTGATCACATATGGGTAATAGCTGATCACATATGGGTAATAGCTGATCACATATGGGTAATAACTGATCACATATGGGTAATAGCTGATCACATATGGGTAATAGCTGATCACATATGGGTAATAACTGATCACATATGGGTAATAGCTGATCACAAATGGGTAATGGCTGATCACATATGGGTAATGGCTGATCACATATGGGTAATAGCTGATCACATATGGGTAATAGCTGATCACATATGGGTAATAGCTGATCACATTTGGGGCGTTGGTTGAGAGTGAAAAAGTTAAGGCTTCCTACTGACAGTAATCACGTGGTTGTGTGGGTCTCCCTGATCGTTGAGAGGTGATGTTAGGTTCGCTGAAATACATCGTTCAAGGTCAGCGGTGTAGAGAAACGTGATATTGTAGTGGGGGTTGGGGGGGGGGGTGGGGGGTGGGGGGGGGGGAGGAGAGTGGGATTATTGCGTGGCTTGGCCCGGCAGGTGCTGTATAAAACTCCTGTTGATGTTGGGCGTCACTGGCTGTTTGAGGACATCTGTGCTGGTAAACTGGGTGTGTCACTCCAGCAGACTGGGACACATCAGGCGTGACCGAGCCTAGCCACCCCTTGCCGTCCCGCATGTGACATGTGTCTGTCACGCTTCACCAGCGTAGTACACAGCCAGTGGTGCGTCCGCTTGTTGTGCCTATAAAACCTCTTCTCGTGACTTCTGTATGTACACGCCATGGCATTGGGCATATCGGGCTAGACCTATATTTGATAGATCAGTGGCACTGGCGAAATGGTCAACATCACGGCTTCTGCCTTTACTTCTCGCGACTTTACCTGCTACTCCTTTCAGGATAGTTCGCCTTGCTCAGTCTACAACCGCACACTAAAATACAACACTTGTACAGCTATGTATCCATGCTCAGTCTACAACCGCACACTAAAATACAACACTTGTACAGCTATGTATCCATGCTCAGTCTACAACCGCACACTAAAATACAACACTTGTACAGCTATGTATCCATGCTCAGTCTACAACCGCACACTAAAATACAACACTTGTACAGCTATGTATCCATGCTCAGTCTACAACCGCACACTAAAATACAACACTTGTACAGCTATGTATCCATGCTCAGTCTACAACCGCACACTAAAATACAACACTTGTACAGCTATGTATCCATGCTCAGTCTACAACCGCACACTAAAATACAACACTTGTACAGCTATGTATCCATGCTCAGTCTACAACCGCACACTAAAATACAACACTTGTACAGCTATGTATCCATGCTCAGTCTACAACCGCACACTAACATACAACACTTGTACAGCTTTGTGCACATGCTCTATCTACAACCTCACACTTAAATACAACACTTGTACAGCTTTGTGCACATGCTCTGTCTACAACCTCACACTTAAATACAACACTTGTACAGCTTTGTGCACATGCTCTATCTACAACCTCACACTAAAATACAACACTTGTACAGCTATGTATCCATGCTCAGTCTACAACCGCACACTAAAATACAACACTTGTACATCTATGTGCACATGCTCAATCTACAACCTGACACTTAAATACAACACTTGTACAGCTTTGTGCACATGCTCAATCTACAACCTCACACTTAAATTCAACACTTGTACAGCTATGTGCCCATGTACTTTCCACCTTGGGCAGAGAATATTTCTCAAATGCATGTTTATGTGCGTAGATGATCAAGTTCTGCAATCGGCATCATCAGTATGCCCAGACTTGATTACAGTTTTCGATGATTCTACCCGAAGCTGCACATTGGCCGGGATCTTGTTCCAAATGCCATCACATAACAGAGCTATGAGGTGATAATGTGGAATCAGTTGTGCCATCACATAACAGAGCTATGATTTGATAATGTGGAATCAGTTGCGCTGTCTTCTGCCTTGTCTCCTGTTTCAGGCGGGGGCTGGATGCGGACCTTTTCTCTCAGGATAACTGTCAGAACGTTATTGAAGTGTAGATTAATTGCGGTTGTTCTGACTTGTTTGACTGTTTGGTTATTTCATGGTGTTTGCTTGAACCACCAGTCGCTTTATGTGGCAGGCCAGGTGATCATGTGCACCTATGTGCAACTGTATGTATATTGTATGTAGGTGATTGTTTGTGTCTACTAAGCATGCATGGAGTGAGTATAGGTGACTGTAATAACACGTGAATGTCATATGTGTAGTTAACATGATGGGCACATTATATAGAGAAAACAGATGTGTTGTTAACATGATGGGCACATGGAATAGAAAAAACAGATGTGTAGTTAACATGATGGGCACATAGTATAGAGAAAACAGATGTGTAGTTAACATGATGGACACGTGGTATAAAGAAAACAGATGTGTAGTTAACATGATGGGCACATGGTATACAGAAAACAGATGTGTAGTTAACCTGATCGGCACATAGTATAAAGAAAACAGATGTGTAGTTAACATGATGGGCACATGGTATAGAGAAAACAGATGTGTAGTTAACATGATGTGCACGTGGTATAGAGAAAACAGATGTGTAGCTAACATTATGGGCATATGATATAAAGAAAACAGATTTGTAGTTAACATAATAGGCACATTGTATAGAAAAAACAGATGTGTAGTTAACATGATGGGCACATTATATAGAGAAAACAGATGTGTAGTTAACATGATGGGCACATGGTATAGAGAAAACAGATGTGTAGTTAACATGGTGGGCACGTGGTATAGAGAAAACAGATGTGTAGCTAACATTATGGGCATATGATATAAAGAAAACAGATGTGTAGCTAACATTATGGGCATATGATATAAAGAAAACAGATGTGTAGTTAACGTGATGTGCACATGGAATAGAAAAAACACATGTGTAGTTAACGTGATGGGCAGATGGTATAGAGAAAACAGATGTGTAGTTAACATGATGGACACGTGGTATAAAGAAAACAGATGTGTAGTTAACATGATGGGCACATAGTATAAAGAAACCAGATGTGTAGTTAACATGATGGGCACATAGTATAGAGAAAACAAATGTGTAGTTAACATGATGGGCACATGGTATAGAGAAAACAGATGTGTAGTTAACATGATGGGCACATGGTATAGAGAAAACAGATGTGTAGTTAACATAATGGGTACATAGTATAGAGAAAACAGATGTATAGTTAACATGATGGGCACATGGTATAGAGAAAACAGATGTGTAGTTAACGTGATGGGCACACAGTATAAAGAAAACAGATGTGTAGTTAACGTGATGGGCACATTATATAGAGAAAACAGATGTGTAGTTAACGTGATGGGCACATGGTATAGAGAAAACAGATGTGTAGTTAACATGATGGGTACATAGTATAGAGAAAACAGATGTGTAGTTAACATGATGGGCACATGGTTAAGAGAAAACAGATGTGTAGTTAACATGATGGGCACGTGGTATAGAGAAAACAGATGTGTAGTAAACATGATGGGCACGTGGTATAGAGAAAACAGATGTGTAGTTAACATGATAGTCACTTAGCAAGCAAGACACATACTCACAAACATAAATACACACCTCTTGGTGTGAATTCTCAGCACATCTAGGATATCACAGACTGGTTCCCCGGTGTCCACCTATAAGATAGCTAGGTCAAGAGCACAGACGTCATCTAAGACTGGGTAGATGACATGGATTGACGTGATCTAAGACTGGGTAGATGACATGGACAGACGTGATCTAAGACAGGGTAGATGACATGGACAGACGTGATCTAAGACTGGGTAGATGACATGGACTGACGTCATCTTAGACAGGGTAGATGACATAGACAGACGTCATCTTAGACTGGGTAGATGACATGGACAGACGTGATCTTAGACTGGGTAGATGACATGGACAGACGTCATCTAAGACTGGGTAGATGACATGGACAGACGTCATCTAAGACTGGGTAGATGACATGGACAGACGTGATCTAAGACTGGGTAGATGACATGGACAGACGTGATCTAAGACTGGGTAGATGACATGGACAGACGTTACACACACGCGTTCACACTACACATACACACTGTTGTTTTTGTGTTTAATCAAGAAGAAAACTTAGCGTGCGAAGTTGTAAGGGGACGATTGTAGAAATAATAACGACTCGACGAAGAGTTGACGGAATGTAGACGTCACCGAAAAGAAAATGGAGGTGGAGCAAGCATAGCGAGAACAAGACATAGCCATGACAGGACCTGATCGCCAGCTGAAGCTTCCTGCAGTCAGGCTGCAGACACCAGGATCAGTTGAGCTGCAGACACCAGGATCAGTCAGGCTGCAGACACGAGGATCAGTTGAGCTGCAGACACCAGGATCAGTTGAGCTGCAGACACGAGGATCAGTTGAGCTGCAGACACCAGGATCAGTCAGGCTGCAGACACCAGGATCAGTCAGGCAGCAGACACCAGGATCAGTTAGGCAGCAGACACCAGGATCAGTCAGGCTGCAGACACCAGGATCAGTTAGGCAGCAGACACCAGGATCAGTTGAGCTGCAGACACCAGGATCAGTCAGGCTGCAGACACGAGGATCAGTTGAGCTGCAGACACCAGGATCAGTCAGGCTGCAGACACCAGGATCAGTCAGGCAGCAGACACCAGGATCAGTTAGGCAGCAGACACCAGGATCAGTCAGGCTGCAGACACCAGGATCAGTTAGGCAGCAGACACCAGGATCAGTTGAGCTGCAGACACCAGGATCAGTCAGGCTGCAGACACGAGGATCAGTTGAGCTGCAGACACCAGGATCAGTTGAGCTGCAGACACGAGGATCAGTTGAGCTGCAGACACCAGGATCAGTTGAGCTGCAGACACCAGGATCAGTCAGGCTGCAGACACCAGGATCAGTCAGGCAGCAGACACCAGGATCAGTTAGGCAGCAGACACCAGGATCAGTCAGGCTGCAGACACCAGGATCAGTTAGGCAGCAGACACCAGGATCAGTCAGGCTGCAGACACCAGGATCAGTCAGGCAGCAGACACCAGGATCAGTTAGGCAGCAGACACCAGGATCAGTCAGGCAGCAGACACCAGGATCAGTTAGGCAGCAGACACCAGGATCAGTCAGGCTGCAGACACCAGGATCAGTCAGGCTGCAGACACCAGGATCAGTTAGGCAGCAGACACCAGGATCAGTCAGGCTGCAGACACCAGGATCAGTCAGGCTGCAGACACCAGGATCAGTCTCGTGGTGCTGGCTTTCAGTTTTCTAAATGTCACCGAGAACCTCACGCCACTCGAAAGATTCATGGTGCTGACCCTAGTTGAGACTTTTGGGCACACGCTGTGTCATGCTGTCTCACACATGCTCCTGCCTGTCGCTTCTACATTGTTATAGTCAGTGTTGTGGCAATAACGGCAGCTGTTATACCTCAGCGTGTCTGTTCTCCTGTGTCTAGAACATTCTTTTTATCAACCACATCACCTCCACCACCAAGTGTCGCCAGCTCGTGATGTGGGCCATAAATATGTCAACATCCTATCAGGTCACAGACTTCAAAAGAGGGCAGCTAGACCCGGCGTTTGTACATGGCCCAGACTTGTCCTAAACCCGGTGCTAATCCATGTCCGCCTGCGATTAACGTCACTTGAGTCGACGGGTCCCTGGTTCCATATCTCTTACAATAGACATACATGATAGATAATATCTGTGGAAATTGTCTGATTTCAAGGGCTTTCTTCATGGAGCGTTTTCTCAGTTGTAATCTCCATACGTGACGTGTTTAATTGTCTGCGTATCTTTCTGTTGGCCAGTACGTGGTCTGTGTTCTCAGAAAACATAAGCTTGTTCGTGTCTACCCAATAAATCAATCTTTTTTATCGGCGTGCCTGTCTTCCTCTGTTGTCTCTCGGCTGTAGGCAGCTCGACTGTACCTGTCAGTCTTTCAAGCCGCTACTGGTTGGTCAGCCCCTCCTCCCGTGTGACTTATATGACCACGACAATTCAAACGCCGCCATTGACAAACCGGCCAGAACAAACCAAAGCTACAAGTTTTGTAGATCTGTGATTTTACCATTTGGGCTGAGAATTGCCGTATCACGACCAGCATCTCAGGGACAATCATCTAGAGACACGGCTGAGACAATCATCTAGAGATACGGCTGAGACAATCATCTAGAGACACGGCTGGGACAATCATCTAGAGACACGGCTCGGGCAATCATCCTGCGATAATGGAGGAAATGGCCAGTGGCTGGGGTTGACGGCGAGTGCCTATTGATGGGGAATACAAATGGGAGTTTTATCTCAAACTATCAGGTTTGTTGCCTGCAGATGTCAGCCACAGGCCCCCATTCATCCATTCCTTCTCGAACATTCACGGCCTTATATTCAGCCATCTTGTGTGGGCATTTTAACAGTTGTTTAGGAGAAATCATTGTCGTGTTGTCTGATGTAGCTTGAGAAAGCGGAGGTAGCCTCTCTCTCTCTCTCTCTCTCTCTCTCTCTCTCTCTCTCTCTCTCTCTCTCTCTTTCTCTCTATCTCTCTCTCTCCTCTCTCTCTTTCCCTCTCTCTCTCCCTCTCCCTCTCTCTCTCTCACTCTCTCTCTCTCCTTACGACTGATACGTAAATGGCAATGCGGTCTATGTACATTCTCAAACTTAAAATGTTGTAGAGTCGCCTTGACAGCTGTTGAACTATGTGACTGAGTGCAGCTATACAACTGGGCTGCACATTGACATTAGCAAAACCAAATGTACGTTAATATCAACAAGACAGCATCTGTACTCTGTAAAGTCACAGAGAACCCTTCAACTCTACACCGGTAACACCCAGCGCGAAGTGTTGGCTGAGCAACAAGCAGCAGCTCTGGTCATGGATAGTCATCTAATGGCTGCTTATTGTCTAGAAGCACTTGTGAAACAAACTGCTTCAAAGTTTACCAACTTGCAACAATCAAATATTTTCAGTATGAGAACATTAGACAGATATTTTATACTGCCTACCTTCAGACTGATGTAGATTACTGCTTTACAATGCAGGGTGGCTGTTTCAGTTCACTTGCCAAAGAACATAAAGCACTTCAAAGAAGAGCTGTACTCTTAAAAAGTAATAATCGTGGAACAGACAATGCCGACCAACATGAAATGGAGCAAGTTGCTAGAGAACTACAGAGAGAACTCAACCTCACAAGCAATTGGTGGGGTGAAGCATGAACATTGGTCAATCCAACGAAAGTAGTGAATTACCTGGGGATACGATTAGATCACAGCTTGGCCTATACTGGGCACATAGACCAGGTGATAATAAAAGCCAAGCGGAGCTTGACTGTGATGAGAGTGATGGCTGCAGCAAACTGTGAGCAGAGTCAGTTGTGTCTTCTTTACAGGGTCTGGTCCTTTCTGTCTTTGAGTAGGCGATGGCGATCCTGACTCTCGGCCATCAGCAGATGAAGAGGGCGGAAAGGATACAGAACATGGCTAACGCATTATACACTTGGGTATACAAGAGAAACAGCATGTAAGGCTATGCCTTATCTTCTTGATTTTTCAACCATGGAGGACAGAATTCAAGTTTGCCGAGCAGAAAAAGAGGTAAATCGTGGATGGGCCAGGCCGAGGACATTATTCAACAGGTGTGCCTACTTGAGGAAATAGAACCTGGTAACGAACGTGTACATGTACCAACAGAGTGCGACACCACCTTGTCTGTTTGCATCCGTCTAGAGAGAAATGCGGGGAAAAAAAAGTCCAGCCACTGCGGAGGCAGAATTGCAGGGTTTGGTTTTCGAGAATTCTCTACAGTGGGATAAAGTCATTTACACAGATGGGTCTGTGGTTTGCCATGTGAGGAGCTCTTGGGCTTTTACGGCTCAGACTGGAGTTAGAATTATGAAGCAAGATTCTGGTGCTGTCGCCTTGACCACAAGTAGTCTGGCTATGGAGCCCATGATAGTGACCAAAGCAGTAAAATGCCTGGAGACCCAGATCTTTTTTTGCGCGCATGCTTTCTCGGTGATTATGCTGAGGAAGACATAGACAGGCTGGATACGGAGAGAGTGGCTGGAGACGGGGCTGACACCTATCAGTTCCATATTTGTGCCAGGGGACTCAGGCAGGCAAGGAAATGAGCAAGCTGGTCAGCTGGCTGGGGGTCAAGCTACTGTAGAGGGTGGAGCAGCTATTGGACAATGTCGATATTCTGAATGCTCTACAATAAGTAAGTCGTTTTCCAGAACAAAGTGATACCCGTGAATCTGCAACAGTGATACCCGTAAATATGCAACAATGATACCCGTGAATCTGCAACAATGATATCCGTGAATCTGCAACAATGATACCCGTGAATCTGCAACAATGATACCCGTGAATCTGCAACAATGATACCCGTGAATCTGCAACAATGATATCCGTGAATCTGCAACAATGATACCCGTGAATCTGCAACAATGATACCCGTGAATCTGCAACAATGATACCCGTGAATCTGCAACAATGATACCCGTGAATCTGCAACATTGATACCCGTGAATCTGCAACAATGATACCTGTGAATTTGCAACAATGATACCCGTGAATCTGCAACATTTATACCCGTGAATCTGCAACAATGATACCCGTGAATCTGCAACAATGATACCCGTGAATCTGCAACAATGAGCAGACTGCGCGAACAATTGTGAATCCGCAACAATGAGCAGGCTGCGCGAACAATTGTGAATCTGCAACAATGAGCAGGCTGCGCGAACAATTGTGAATCTGCAACAATGACCAAACTGCGCGAACAATTGTGAATCTGCAACAGTGAGCAGACTGCGCGAACAATTGTGAATCAGCAGCAATGACCAAACTGCAAGAACAAGTTAAAAGGGCTGTGGCCAGACAAGAGCACTATGCAGGGAGCCGGGGAAGAATGAGAAACCAATTCAGAACTGATGTCGTCAGCTGGTACATTTACTAAGAAGGGGATCCGAACACTTATGGACTAAATGGTTCCATCTGCAAGAGGATAATCTTTCCACTAACTAACTAACCAACCAACCACTCAATCAACCAACAACCAACCAGCCAACCAGCCAAACAAGTAACTAACTTAACAAAGTAACTAGAGCTGTGTTTCTCCAAACTTTTCTTAGATGCGGCGCTTTAAAAAAAATTAAAATTGTTCCACGGCACCTTAACCTAAGTAAAAGTATGACTATTGTATTTAAGAAATTTAAAAACTCCTGTAACTTTGAATATTTCGCTGCGCCCCTGTGAAGAGGTGGCCTTTGTCCGGGGCGCCGCAGCGCACAGTTTGGTAATCACTGAACTAGCTCGACAACGAGACGCGTTTTCAGATTGAGATGCTATTGATGATGTTTATGATATATGGAAGGATGTGTGAATGGAGGTAGGGTTCCTCAGACTAGGGCCGGAAGGGTGTGTGAATGGAGGTAGGGTTCCTCAGACTAGGGCTGGAAGGATGTGTGAATGGAGTTAGGGTTCCTCAGACTAGGGCTGGAAGGATGTGTGAATGGAGGTAGGGTTCCTCAGACTAGGGCTGGAAGGATGTGTGAATGGAGGTAGGGTTCCTCAGACTAGGGCTGGAAGTATGTGTGAATGGAGGTAGGGTTCCTCAGACTAGGGCTGGAAGGATGTGTGAATGGAGGTAGGGTTCCTCAGACTAGGGCTGGAAGGATGTGTGAATGGAGGTAGGGTTCCTCAGACTAGGGCTAGAAGGATGTGTGAATGGAGGTAGGCTTCCTCAGACTAGGGCTGGAAGGATGTGTGAATGGAGGTAGGGTTCCTCAGACTAGGGCTGGAAGGATGTGTGAATGGAGGTAGGGTTCCTCAGACTAGGGCTGGAAGGATGTGTGAATGGAGGTAGGGTTCCTCAGACTAGGGCTGAAAAGATGTGTGAATGGAGGTAGGGTTCCTCAGACTAGGGCTGGAAGGATGTGTGAATGGAGGTTGGGTTCCTCAGACTAGGGGTTGAAGGATGTGTGAATGGAGGTAGGGTTCCTCAGACTAGTGCTGGAAGGATGTATAAATGGAAGTAGGGTTCCTCAGACTAGGGCTGGAAGGATGTGTGAATGGTGGTAGTGTGTGACAGACTAGGGCTGGAAGGATGTGTGAATGGTGGTAGTGTGCGACAGACTGAGGCTCGAAGGATGTGTGAATGGAGGTAGTGTGTGACAGACTAAGGCTGGAAGGACAGAATATCAGAAGGGCGTTGTTGCCCGATTGTTAACCCTTTGGGAATAAACTTTTTTGTTCTCTCTCTCTCCATCTCTCTCTTTCTCTCTCTTTCACACACACACAAACACACACACACACACACACACACACACTCACTTGTGTATACTCACAGACACGGCACACAACAATGATCTAAGGCCAGCAGCATCTGCCCACACTTGAGGTTCCTGTGTAGAAAACCTGCCGGAGCAGAACCCGACTGACCACACAGAGAATCAACAACCGGTTATCTCCCATCTCAGCCATTAGCGCCGCTACCTACCCGCCTTGCCAGCCGGCCCGTCACTGACATCTCTGTGATTGGATTGCATACTAGCCGGCCCGACACTGACATCTCTGTGATGGATTCCATGCAGCTGTTGGCTCCACTGATAGCAGATCGCGGCTTTTAATCATGCCAAATGAAACACTGACACAACAATGTCAACTCCGCTCCAACTCCGCCGCACTAGCTGTATTTAGGGCTGCGGCCACCAGTTCTCCCCACCCCTTTTGTTTTGTGTTTGGGGGGTTTAAATTTCACTAGTACAGAGAGGTTGGCAGTCACTAGGAATGGCTAAATTATTTCTAGAAGAAAGCAGTTTGAGTGGGTTAACTAGGTCAAACGAATGACCAGCCAGCTCAGTTCTCCCGCTCGTCCCCTTCTTCCTTTCCGTCTTCTTGTAACCGATACTGTTGGCACTAGGTTGTTTCCAGTCCGCCGCTGATTCTGTTCCATCGTGTCGTCTGTCTGTCTGACGGTGTGGATGAGTGCCGTCTGTCTGTCTGACGGTGTGGATGAGTGCCGTCTGTCTGTCTGGCGGTGTGGATGAGTGTCGTCTGTCTGTCTGACGGTGTGGATGAGTGTCGTCTGTCTGTTTGACGGTGTGGATGAGTGTCGTCTGTCTGTTTGACGGTGTGGATGAGTGTCGTCTGTCTGTTTGACGGTGTGAATGAGTGTCGTCTGTCTGTTTGACGGTGTGGATGAGTGTCGTCTGTCTGTTTGACGGTGTGAATGAGTGTCGTCTGTCTGTCTGACGGTGTGAATGAGTGTCGTCTGTCTGTCTGACGGTGTGAATGAGTGTCGTCTGTCTGTTTGACGGTGTGGCTGAGTGTCGTCTGTCTGTTTGACGGTGTGAATGCGTGTCGTCTGTCTGTCTGACGGTGTGAATGAGTGTCGTCTGTCTGTTTGACGGTGTGAATGAGTGTCGTCTGTCTGTTTGATGGTGGGTGAGTGAGCATATCACCGCTGCAGCTTATAAAAACAATTAGACATCCCAGTCCCGTCTATATTGCCTCAGAAGGTTGCAACAGTTCACAGACAGAAGGTTGCAAAAATTCACAGATAGAAGGTTGCAACAGTTCACAGACAGAAGGTTGCAACAGTTCACAGACAGAAGGTTGCAACAGTTTACAGACAGATGGTTTCAACAGTTCACAGACAGAAGGTTGCAACAGTTCAGAGACAGCCTTTAATCTCGACACGGAAATATGTCAGCACATGAACTGACTCATGTCGGTGAAAATGGCAAGAAGTTCGCAAGAACAATGGGTCCCAGTCTATACAGATGGATCCGCACAAAGTGCAGTTAGAAATGATGGTGGTGGGGTGTACATAGAATTTCCAGGTGATACTAGGGATAATTCCAGCGTACCAACCGGGAAGTACTACCATAACTATGATGCAGAAACTTAGGCTATCAAGATAGCAACAAAGAAAGTGCAAAATACCAATCTTGGCTCACAGTTTGTGGTAATGCTGACAGATGCTAAATCCGTACTTAAAGCACTCCAGTTTAGGAGACGACCAGAATTGCAAACACTGCAGACACAACTCACCCTTCAGCAAAGAGTTGTAATGCAGTGGATACCGTCTCATTGTGGAGTGCCTGGAAATGAGAAAGCTGATCAACTGGCAGGGAAAGGTGCTGCAAAAAGTGCAGCCGGATGTACCAGTCACAAACTACCAAAAGAAAAGAATCATTAAATCGATCAGGAAACCACCAGCCCCGGCACAAGACGACTATTTTATTATGGACAGATCAGAACAAGTCATTATCCTCCGCCTCAGAACAGGGCACAACCGATTACGTAACCACATGTACAAAAAATTCAAGATATGCGTATCAGCCATGTGCATCTGTGGAAATGTGCCCCAGACAGCAGAGCATGTAGTCCAGGACTGCACCGAAATTGACACATTAAGGCAAACCTTTTGGCCAGAAAGAACAACAGTGGAACGTAAACTGTATGTACCACTGAATGAACTAACAAACAACGACAGTGAAATTTATACAAGAAACAAAATTGCTGATATAGACAACTTATTTCAGGCGAACAAAAGAAGAAGTATACAGATGGTCATTGAACTGTAATTAGAAGGGTCATTAGGAGCTCATTGAAGGTCAGGGACGAGAAGCAGATGTAGTTTTAGGTGTGCATGTACCAGGGTTGATGTGGAAAACTGTCGAGGTCCAGTAATTCCCCATTCCACCCCTGCCCCCTCATCTTTATAGCAGGTTGTTGCTTTCATACAGAGTCTGCAAGACCGACTGAAAACAGCTGTTGGCCAAACGCTCTTTGCCGCTATTCCAGTGGTGAGATACAAGTTCACTTGCATCCCGACACCGCCCTTTGAAAAACCAGTGTGTCCGTAACCAAATCCAGTTGTATTTATTAATGTACCTGTAAGTTCCAGGTAATTAACATTGGTCAAACAGAGCAACAACTTGAAAGGCGGATCATATACCCAAAGGACTTTATGCACAGTTGATTCTAGAAGGGTGCCAAGAAAACCCAGAAGGAAAGAACCTCACTTTTCCGTAGGACGTCATTTGCTTGTTTCCGGACTTGTAATTGCCAAGGACAGTATTCTCCGTGTGATTTCACACACAACGAAAAGGCTAATGCGCTCACTAGCCAATGCGCTGACAATAAAACTGAATAACCCTCATCTCATGTAAACAGAAGGAGTTCATTATGAATTTGAAGTTACCCTGGCAAGTCACGTGACTTTTATGAACTTTCGGCTATTGGGTGAACACACTGTATCGTGAGAGACCATTTGTATTTAAGTGGAATTTTCTCTCTCTTTGTTTTTTCGTCATCATATAATTGATATAACGGTGTTGTGTAGCTCAGCTGACTAGATACAGTGAAATAAAACCGGCAGTAAATTGTGCCATGTATTGTGTGTGTTCGCATGATTGACATTCACTTGCGAAAAACATTGTTGAGAATTTTCTAGTGTCAGATGTGAGATTCACCATGTAATGTTCGTTGCTTCCCTTATTCTGTTTGACCGGCTGTTGTTTGTGACTGCTATGATCCAGTTGTAGGTATCTGCCCTGCTGAGTCCTCTCGTCACCTGCCAGACTATTGGAAAGTATTTCTGTTGAAGCCGCTTCCCACATCCAACCACCACCACCACCACCACCATCCAGCCACCACCATCATCCAGCCACCACCACCACCACCATCCAGCCACCAGCATCATCCAGCCGCCACCACCACCACCGCTCCCCTTTTGGCTAAGACCCTCTGGACGCCCGGTATGTGACCAACATCAGGAATCAGTAGGACAGTCTCTTCTAGACACTTGACCAGTAATCGCTAGTTGGCCAAACGACACTTCCGGTTAAACTGGCCGTTGATTTCCGTCTGTGTCGCTGTCAGCAGTGCTGGCAGACATGGGCCAGGTTCTGTCTGTTGGGGCAGAGCAATTGATTGCCAAACTGTTCAGTGGTTGTGGACTGTGGCACGCCTCTCTCTATCGATGTGCCGTTATTGTTGGCCGTGACTGATTGTTGCCTCTTTCCCGACGACAATTGGTTGACATGCTTTCTGTTGGTCGCCACCTTCAATGTTTATTTATGTTGCCTTGAATCTTGCCCCCCCCCCCCCCCCCAACCCCCAGCTATTTTGTTCTTTGCTGTTTCCCCTCTATGTTTCGCGCTGTAGCTAAGAATGTGAATCTGGGATCTATCTACTTTGCCACCTCCTGTTTGAATACCACGCGTTTATTTAAAGTGAAGGTCATATTGTGTGTGTGTGTGCGTGCGTGCATGCGTGCGTGTGTGTGTGTGTGTGTGTGAGTGTGTGTGTGTGTGTGTGTGTGCGTGTGCGTGCGCGTGTGTGTGTGTGTGTGTGAGTGAGTGTGTGTGTGTGATGCAGTCTGTCGTCGTACATTTTATCGATGAAACAATACACGTGGGTATAAGCACTGAGTTGTTGGCCAACAATAATCAGTTATTGAAACGATAATTCTCTGTTGAACAAACGTGTGCTGCACTTACACAACTGATGATTGATACCAGTCAATGACAGGCAAAAGCCAGAGATGAACAGAGAACATATGGGACAGTCTGAGGCTGGGGTCTAGGCTCATCTGGTCACCTACTTTTTTGACTAAAGACTCCTTAGTCACCTGTTGGTTCAGAGAGTCTCACAGAGAGTGTCACAAGGTGCCACTTCTCAATCACCTATCCGTGAGAGTGACGCAAGGAGAGAGAGAGAGAGAGAGATAGAGAGAGAGAGAGAGAGAGAGAGAGAGAGAGAGAGAGAGACAGATAGAGAGAGAGAGAGAGAGATGCGTCTGGTTTTCTTTATTAGTTGATCAATCTGCTATTCTAAGAGGCTCCATGATAAATCTGTTATTCTTAGATGTTAGTTGATAAATATGGAACTTTACGACTTGAAAAACACCGTGTTTGTGTTTTGTTGTTTTAGTAATTTAATAAATCTGTCATTGTGCTTTGTGAGTATGGTTTGTCTCGTCTATACTACCGCGTTTGTCTGCTGTTATTTATAAGTTGATATATCTGCAATTCTGAGATATTAGTTGATACATCTGTATTTTTGAGATGTTAGTTGATACATCTGTATATCTGAGATATTAGTTGATACATCTGTATTTCTGAGATATTAGTTGATACATCTGTATATCTGAGATATTAGTTGATACATCTGTATATCTGAGATGTTGGTTGATACATTCTGTATTTCTGAGATATTAGTTGATACATCTGTATATCTGAGATATTAGTTGATACATCTGTATTTCTGAGATATTAGTTGATACATCTGTATATTTAGATATTAGTTGATACATATGTATATGTGAGATGTTGGTTGATAAATTCTGTATTTCTGAGATGTTAGTTAATACATCTGTATATCTGAGATATTAGTTGATACATCTGTAATTCTGAGATGTTAGTTGATACATCTATATTTCTGAGATGTTAGTTGACACATCTGTATTTCTGAGATGTTGGTTGATACATCTGTATTTCTGAGATGTTAGTTGATACATCTGTATTTCTGAGATGTTGGTTGATATTAAGGCTGTACGGAATATTCGCTTCGTATTCGCTTCAGGGCCGAATAGTGGACCTAATAGCTATTCTGTATTCGGCCGAATACTTGCGGTCTGGTCGAATACGAAGAGTGGTTACCTTACACCTGTTTCCGCACACACTGCGTTGGACTAAAATAACTCTCTCATTAACACACTAGTTGCTGGTGCCTAAGTCTGTCGTAGCAGGGGAAACTACGACCCGGTTGCGTGGTACAGCAGCTGGCAAAGTCTTTGTCTGCTGACTTGGCCGAGGCGTTACAGCAAAGAATCTCAAACTGGGTACGTATGCCAGGGGTGCCGCGGTGAAAATAAAGAAAAAGTCGGCTATAAATTGTGACATTATTAAGTAAGGCTTGAAGGTACTTAAAAGTTTAAATTGTCTTTCCTCGCCACTGTCGAAAAGAGATTTTTTTTTGTTTTGTATGCCCTTGTTTCACACTGATGGTGTATCATACTGCATAAAATGCCAACCACAGCGTGCTAAAAATTGTCTGTGTAAATATCTCGAGGTGCCACTGATCTCCAATCTGTATTGGTAAAGATGCCGCGGATAAGTCAGGTTGTGATTACATTTGGGCTGACATTTTACAGTGGAAAATGTAGTCGGTAAAATAGTAAATGTTAGCCTCGTCAAATAAGCACTTATATTTGACAGTCTTGTTGCATGGCATGGAGGTGTGTCAGCACACGAACTAATACATGCTGCAGGAGATCACAGGTTGTGGCGAGGCATAATCGCATTCGGCAAAGCACCTCATGATGATGATACACTATTCGTATTCGGCCGAATAGTTGCTCCCGCTATTCGTATTTGGCCGAATAGTGAAAATCACTTTTCGGTACAACCCTAGTTGATACATCTGTATATCTGAGATGTTAGTTGATACATCTGTATATCTGAGATGTTAGTTGATACATCTGTATATCTGAGATGTTAGTTGATACATCTGTATATCTGAGATGTTAGTTGATTCATCTGTATATCTGAGATGGTAGTTGATACATCTGTATATCTGAGATGTTAGAAGGGGATGTAGACTTATGCCTTGTTTGTCCAATAATTAATAACTGGCGCTAGATTCTGAGATTTGAACCCAGCTACACTGCTACTGGTGGTAGCGCTGCTGAGTCGGCTGATAGATGATGATGCATACAGACAGGCGTTGTTTGTCGTAAGCTTTAGTAATGGCCGGAGTGCGTGAGAGATGTACTCCGGCGCGTTCATTGCGCGGTTAACACGTTAGTTAGGTTTTCAAAGACGGCAAACGTTGATGTTCAGACTGAACATGTCTCAACATTTGTTGTCTCTGAAGTACAGTTGCTCAAACAGTTGTTGTGTTAACTGTTAGCGTAACTCATAGATATCACTTGCTCCAACAATTGTCGTGCAATCGTGACAGGAAAGGTATAACTTGCTCCAACAATTGTCGTGCAATCGTGACAGGAAAGGTACAACTTGCTCCAACAATTGTCGTGCAATCGTGACAGGAAAGGTACAACTTGTTCCAACAATTGTTATGTAGTCGTGTGTTCCAGTCACCGTCACTGATAGACTACACACTACTCGTGTGTTCCAGTCAAAGTCACTGATAGGCGACACACTAGTCGTGTGTTCCACTCAAGGTCACTGATAGTCTACACACTAGTCGTGTGTTCCAGTCACGGTAACTTATAGGCTACACACTAGTCGTGTGTTCCAGTCGCGGTCACTGATAGGCTACATACTAGTCGTTTGATCCAGTCACTGTCACTGATAGGCTACACACTAATCGTTTGTTCCAGTCACGGTCACTGATAGACGACACACTAGTCGTGTATTCCAGTCACGGTCACTGATAGGCTACACACTACTCTCTCAACACCCATATTTTCACAACCTAGTTTTGCGTTAAAATCTCCCATTACTCTCTCAACACCCGTATTTTCACAAACAACTTTCGCAATAAAATCTCCCATTACTCTCTCAACACTCATATTTTCACAATCTACTTTCGCGTTAAAATTTCTCATTACTCTCTCAACACTCATATTTTCACAACTTAGTTTCACGTTAAAATTTCTCATTACTCTCTCAACACTCATATTTTCACAACTTAGTTTCACGTTAAAATTTCTCATTACTCTCTCAACACTCATATTTTCACAACTTAGTTTCGCGTTAAAATTTCTCATTACTCTCTCAACACTCATATTTTCACAACTTAGTTTCACGTTAAAATTTCTCATTACTCTCTCAACACTCATATTTTCACAACTTAGTTTCACGTTAAAATTTCTCATTACTCTCTCAACACCCATATTTTCACAACCTAGTTTTGCGTTAAAATTTCCCATTACTCTCTCAACACCCATATTTTCACAACTTAGTTTCACGTTAAAATTTCCTATTACTCTCTCAACACCCATATTTTCACAACCTAGTTTTGCTTTAAAATCTCCCATTACTCTCTCAACACTGACATTTTCACAATCTACTTTCGCGTTAAAATCTCCCATTACTCTCTCAACACTGACATTTTCACAATCTACTTTCGCGTTAAAATCTCCCATTACTCTCTCAACACCCATATTTTTACAAGCTACTTTCACATTACAATCTCACATTACCGCCACCAGGTCATGTTAGTTGTTGTATTGACTTGATCCTCACATTACCACCACCAGGTGATGTTAGTTGTTGTATTGACTTGATCCTCACATTACCACCACCAGGTCATGTTAGATGTTGTATTGACTTGATCCTCACATTACCACCACCAGGTGATGTTAGTTGTTGTATTGACTTGATCCTCACATTACCACCACCAGGTGATGTTAGTTGTTGTATTGACTTGATCCTCACATTACCACCACCAGGTGATGTTAGTTGTTGTATTGACTTGATCCTCACATTACCACCACCAGGTGATGTTAGTTGTTGTATTGACTTGATCCTCACATTACCACCACCAGATCATGTTAGATGTTGTATTGATTTGATCCTCACATTACCACCACCAGGTGATGTTAGTTGTTGTATTGACTTGATCCTCACATTACCACCACCAGGTGATGTTAGTTGTTGTATTGACTTGATCCTCACATTACCACCACCAGGTCATGTTAGTTGTTGTATTGACTTGATCCTCACATTACCACCACCAGGTGATGTTAGTTGTTGTATTGACTTGATCCTCACATTACCACCACCAGGTGATGTTAGTTGTTGTATTGACTTGATCCTCACATTACCACCACCAGGTGATGTTAGTTGTTGTATTGACTTGATCCTCACATTACCACCACCAGGTGATGTTAGTTGTTGTATTGACTTGATCCTCACATTACCACCACCAGGTGATGTTAGTTGTTGTATTGACTTGATCCTCACATTACCACCACCAGGTCATGTTAGTTGTTGTATTGACTTGATCCTCACATTACCACCACCAGGTCATGTTAGTTGTTGTATTGACTTGATCCTCACATTACCACCACCAGGTGATGTTAGTTGTTGTATTGACTTGATCCTCACATTACCACCACCAGGTGATGTTAGTTGTTGTATTGACTTGATCCTCACATTACCACCACCAGGTGATGTTAGTTGTTGTATTGACTTGATCCTCACATTACCACCACCAGGTGATGTTAGATGTTGTATTGACTTGATCCTCACATTACCACCACCAGGTGATGTTAGATGTTGTATTGACTTGATCCTGCTGTTAGTCATAACAGTGATCTGCATCTTTAGTCTCAGCGTTATTAGCTTCAGGATAACACTGACTGATGGACATTGTGCAACTTATAGTGTCATTATTCTGCTTGAAATCAACTCCCCATTCTAGCAGACATTGTGCAACTTTAAGTGTCATTATTCTGCTTGAAATCAACTCCCCATTCTAGCAGACATTGTGCAACTTTAAGTGTCATTATTCTGCTTGAAATCAGCTCCCCATTCTAGCAGACATTGTGCAACTTTAAGTGTCATTATTCTGCTTGAAATCAACTCCCCATTCTAGCAGACATTGTGCAACTTTAAGTGTCATTATTCTGCTTGAAATCAACTCCCCATTCTAGCAGACATTGTGCAACTTTAAGTGTCATTATTCTGCTTGAAATCAGCTCCCCATTCTAGCAGACATTGTGCAACTTTAAGTGTCATTATTCTGCTTGAAATCAGCTCCCCATTCTAGCAGACATTGTGCAACTTTGAGTGTCATTATTCTGCTTGAAATCAACTCCCCATTCTAGCAGACATTGTGCAACTTTAAGTGTCATTATTCTGCTTGAAATCAACTCCCCATTCTAGCAGACATTGTGCAACTTTAAGTGTCATTATTCTGCTTGAAATCAGCTCCCCATTCTAGCAGACATTGTGCAACTTTAAGTGTCATTATTCTGCTTGAAATCAACTCCCCATTCTAGCAGACATTGTGCAACTTTAAGTGTCATTATTCTGCTTGAAATCAACTCCCCATTCTAGCAGACATTGTGCAACTTTAAGTGTCATTATTCTGCTTGAAATCAGCTCCCCATTCTAGCAGACATTGTGCAACTTTAAGTGTCATTATTCTGCTTGAAATCAGCTCCCCATTCTAGCAGACATTGTGCAACTTTGAGTGTCATTATTCTGCTTGAAATCAGCTCCCCATTCTAGCAGACATTGTGCAACTTTAAGTGTCATTATTCTGCTTGAAATCAGCTCCCCATTCCAGCAGACACTGCAACTTTAAGTGTCATTATTCAGCTTGAAATCAACTCCCCATTCTAGCAGACATTGTGCGACTTTAAGTGTCATTATTCTGCTTGAAATCAACTCCCCATTCTAGCAGACATTTTGCAACTTTGAGTGTCATTATTCTGCTTGAAATCAGCTCCCCATTCTAGCAGACACTGTGCAACTTTAAGTGTCATTATTCTGCTTGAAATCAGCTCCCCATTCTAGCAGACATTGTGCAACTTTAAGTGTCATTATTCTGCTTGAAATCAGCTCCCCATTCTAGCAGACATTGTGCAACTTTGAGTGTCATTATTCTGCTTGAAATCAGCTCCCCATTCTAGCAGACATTGTGCAACTTTAAGTGTCATTATTCTGCTTGAAATCAACTCCCCATTCTAGCAGACATTGTGCAACTTTGAGTGTCATTATTCTGCTTGAAATCAGCTCCCCATTCTAGCAGACATTGAGCAGCTCTGGGTGTCATTATTCTGCTTGAAATCAGCTCCCCATTCTAGCAGACACTGTGCAGCTCTGGGTATCATCATAATGTCTACTTCCTTCATATGTTTTTCATCTTCTCTCCCGGAGTCCATCAGTCTAAGCCCACTAACATCTCTTCTGTCTGCTACTGGCCACTTAACTGAACTGAAACCTAAAATATCCAGCTGCTATCTCTTTATTAATGCTGCTGCCTGGGCGGATTATGCTGTCGGCTGGTCCACTATGGATGGACAGTGTAGCTACTGGAGTCTGTTCCTGGTCCACTATGGATGGACAGTGTAACTACTGGATTATCTTCCTGGTCCACAATGGATGGACAGTGTAGCTACTGGAGTCTGTTCCTGGTCCACTATGGATGGACTGTGTAGCTACTGGAGTATCTTCCTGGTCCACAATGGATGGACTGTGTAGCTACTGGAGTATCTTCCTGGTCCACAATGGATGGACTGTGTAGCTACTGGAGTATCTTCCTTGTCCACTATGGATGGACTGTGTAGCTACTGGAGTCTGTTCCTGGTCCACTATGGATGGACTGTGTAGCTACTGGAGTCTGTTCCTGGTCCACTATGGATGGACTGTGTAGCTACTGGAGTCTGTTCCTGGTCCACTATGGATGGACTGTGTAGCTACTGGAGTCTGGACCTCCCCAGTCTGTAGTGATTGATTGTTGCTGTGATAAAGTCTGGACCTCCCCAGTCTGTAGTGATTGATTGTTGCTGTGATAAAGTCTGGACCTCCCCAGTCTGCAGTGACTGATTGTTGCTGTGATAAAGTCTGAACTTCCCCAGTCTGCAGTGACTGATTGTTGCTGTGAAAAAGTCGGGACCTCCCCAGTCTGCAGTGACTGATTGTTGCTGTGATAAAGTCTGAGCTTCCCCAGTCTGCAGTGACTGATTGTTGCTTTGAAAAAGTCTGGACTTCCCCAGTCTGTAGTGATTGATTGTTGCTGTGATAAAGTCTGGACCTCCCCAGTCTGCAGTGACTGATTGTTGCTGTGTTAAAGTCTGAACTTCCCCAGTCTGTAGTGACTGATTGTTGCTGTGAAAATGTCTGGACTTCCCCAGTCTGCAGTGACTGATTGTTGCTTTGATAAAGTCTGAACTTCCCCAGTCTGCTGTGACTGATTGTTGCTGTGAAAAAGTCTGAGCTTCCCCAGTCTGCAGTGACTGATTGTTGCTGTGAAAATGTCTGAACTTCCCCAGTCTGCAGTGACTGATTGTTGCTGTGATAAAGTCTGGACCTCCCCAGTCTGCATTGACTGACTGTTGCTGTGATAAAGTCTGAACTTCCCCAGTCTGTAGTGACTGATTGTTGCTGTGATAAAGTCTGAACTTCCCCAGTCTGCAGTGACTGATTGTTGCTGTGAGAAAGTCTGGACTTCCCCAGTCTGCAGTGACTGATTGTTGCTGTGATAAAGTCTGAACTTCCCCAGTCAGCAGTGACTGATTGTTGCTGTGAGAAAGTCTGGACTTCCCCAGTCTGCAGTGACTGATTGTTGCTGTGATAAAGTCTGAACTTCCCCAGTCTGCAGTGACTGATCGTTGGTCTAACTTCTGGATAGAAATAAACCACACTAAGACGCGCTAGTTGGGCCATATGTCTGCGCGCTCATTTTGAAATGCTAAAAGACTACAATTACTTGTAGGAGAAGACAGCCAGAATTGAGGGTAATGCCGGCGGCTGGAGAACAGTCGTTACTGCTGACAGTCAACTGAACAGTCGTTACTGCTGACAGTCAACTGAACAGTCGTTACTGCTGACAGTCAACTGAACAGACATCCCCACACATTTCTGGTTGACTGTCACAAGTAACTGATGCTCTTTTATGAATGATATGTTTTAGAGGTTATCGTGTCTAGTGTGTCTGCGTCAATGACCGAAGGCCGCTTTGTCCAGTAACATATGGGTTCACACACTAAATATGTCCAGTAACATATGGGTGCACACACTAAATATGTCCAGTAACATATGGGTTCACACACTAAATATGTCCAGTAACATATGGGTTCACACACTAAATATGTCCAGTAACATATGGGTGCACACACTAAATATGTCCAGTAACATATGGGTGCACACACTAAATATGTCCAGTAACATATGGGTTCACACACTAAATATGTCCAGTAACATATGTGTGCACACACTAAATATGTCCAGTAACATATGGGTTCACACACTAAATATGTCCAGTAACATATGGGTTCACACACTAAATATGTCCAGTAACATATGGGTTCACACACTAAATATGTCCAGTAACATGTGGGTTCACACACTAAATATGTCCAGTAACATATCGGTGCACACACTAAATATGTCCAGTAACATATGGGTTCACACACTAAATATGTCCAGTAACATATGGGTGCACACACTAAATATGTCCAGTAACATATGGGTTCACACACTAAATATGTCCAGTAACATATGGGTGCACACACTAAATATGTCCAGTAACATATGGGTGCAAACACTAAATATGTCCAGTAACATATCGGTGCAAACACTAAATATGTCCAGTAACATATAGGTGCAAACGCTAAATATGTCCAGTAACATATGGGTGCAAACACTAAATATGTCCAGTAACATATGGGTGCAAACGCTAAATATGTCCAGTAACATATGGGTGCAAACACTAAATATGTCCAGTAACATATGGGTGCACACACTAAATATGTCCAGTAACATATGGGTGCAAACACTAAATATGTCCAGTAACATATCGGTGCAAACACTAAATATGTCCAGTAACATATAGGTGCAAACACTAAATATGTCCAGTAACATATCGGTACAAACACTAAATATGTCCAGTAACATATGGGTGCACACACTAAATATGTCCAGTAACATTTGGGTGCACACACTAAATATGTCCAGTAACATATCGGTGCAAACACTAAATATGTCCAGTAACATATCGGTGCAAACGCTAAATATGTCCAGTAACATATGGGTGCAAACACTAAATATGTGCAGTAACATATCGGTGCAAACACTAAATATGTCTTGTAACATATGGGTGCACACACTAAATATGTCCAGTAACATATGGGTGCACACACTAAATATGTCCAGTAACATATGGGTGCACACACTAAATATGTCCAGTAACATATCGGTGCACACACTAAATATGTCCTGTAACATATGGGTGCAAACACTAAATATGCCCAGTAACATATGGGTTCACACACTAAATATGTCCAGTAACATATCGGTGCACACACTAAATATGTCCAGTAACATATAGGTGCACACACTAAATATGTCCAGTAACATATCGGGGCAAACACTAAATATGTCCAGTAACATATGGGTGCAAACACTAGATATGTCCAGTAACATATCGGTGCACACACTAAATATGTCTAGGCACACTTAGGGCATCTAGCTCAGCGAGGATTACGTACTTCTACCCGTATATGTCTATCTGTCTGTATGACTTGTGTATCTAGTCAGTATGAAACTCTGTGTGTGTGTGTGTGTGTGTGTGTGTGTATGTGTGTGTGGGTGACAGAGAGAGAGGGAGGGAGGGAGAGAGAGAGAGAGAGAGAGAGAGAGAGAGAGAGAGAGAGAGAGAGAGAGAGAGAGAGAATTAGGAACGCTTTGTAGTATCTGTTCATTGTAAGTGAGAGAAGGACAGCCCAGATGTCGGGCCTACAGTGCCGTGTTTGTGTTAGTTGTAACGGCCATATAATGGTACCTTGTGTTGTTGTAACGGCCATATAATGGTACCTTGTGTTGTTGTAACGGCTATATAATGGTACCTTGTGTTAGTTGTAACGGCCATATAATGGTACCTTGTGTTGTTGTAACGGCTATATAATGGTACCTTGTGTTAGTTGTAACGGCCATATAATGGTACCTTGTGTTGTTGTAACGGCCATATAATGGCACCTTGTGTTTGTTGAAACGGCCATATAATGGTACCTTGTGTTGTTGTAACGGCCATATAATGGTACCTTGTGTTAGTTTAAACGGCCATATAATGGTACCTTGTGTTTGTTGTAACGGCCATATAATGGCACCTTGTGTTGTTGTAACGGCCATATAATGGTACCTTGTGTTTGTTGTAACGGCCATATAATGGTACCTTGTGTTGTTGTAACGGCCATATAATGTTACCTTGTGTTTGTTGTAACGGCCATATAATGGTACCTTGTGTTTGTTGTAACGGCCATATAATGGTACCTTGTGTTGTTGTAACGGCCATATAATGGTACCTTGTGTTTGTTGTAACGGCCATATAATGGTACCTTGTGTTGTTGTAACGGCCATATAATGGTACCTTGTGTTGTTGTAACGGCCATATAATGGTACCTTGTGTTTGTTGTAACGGCCATATAATGGTACCTTGTGTTTGTTGTAACGGCCATATAATGGTACCTTGTGTTGTTGTAACGGCCATATAATGGTACCTTGTGTTTGTTGTAACGGCCATATAATGGTACCTTGTGTTGTTGTAACGGCCATATAATGGTACCTTGTGTTGTTGTAACGGCCATATAATGGTACCTTGTGTTAGTTGTAACGGCCATATAATGGTACCTTGTGTTAGTTGTAACGGCCATATAATGGTACCTTGTGTTGTTGTAACGGCCATATAATGGTACCTTGTGTTGTTGTAACGGCCATATAATGGTACCTCGTGTTTGTTGTAAGCAGCTCTTCAACAGAGTTCCTACTTGACTTTGTAAAAAACTTGTCTCTTTTCCACTTGTAAGTGTGTCCACGATGAATGTTTGCAAAAGTCAAATGTCAGTCGGGTCTCTGTACTTAAATATTGACCATTTAAGAAAAAGAAAAAAATGATTTCTTTTTTGTGTGTGGGTCTACCAGACGTTAGAGGAGATTTTTGGGTTCTCAGTGTCTGGTGACCTTGGCATAGCTGACAGTTATATTCGGTGTGGCAGGAGGGATCTCCTGTATTTGCATCCATTTTCTCCTATCTTCTACAATCCGATCCATTAGAACAGGGCATATTTTTAACTTATTATCCGTTTGAGCCGTCATCACGTATAGTACTTGACGGCACAGCCCACTGTCTCAGACATCTGTGGTACTTGACGGCACAGCCCATTGTCTCAGACATATGTGGTACTTGACGTCACAGCCCACCGCCTCAGACATGTGTGGTGCTTGACGTCACAGCCCACTGTCTCAGACATGTATGGTACTTGACGGCACAGTCCGTCAGAATGTCGGTACTTGTAACAACCACTATTGACAGTCCGTCAGAATGTTGGTACTTGTAACAACCACTATTGACAGTCCGTTAGAATGTCGGTACTTGTAACAACCACTATTGACAGTACGTCAGAATGTCGGTACTTGTAACAACCACTATTGACAGTCCGTTAGAATGTTGGTACTTGTGACAACCACTATTGACAGTCCGTTAGAATGTCGGTACTTGTGACAACCACTATTGACAGTCCGTTAGAATGTCGGTACTTGTAACAACCACTATTGACAGTCCGTTAGAATGTCGGTACTTGTAACAACCACTATTGACAGTCAGTGAGAATGTCGGTACTTGTAACAACCACTATTGACAGTACGTCAGAATGTCGGTACTTGTAACAACCACTATTGACAGTCCGTTAGATTGTCCGTACTTGTGGCAACCACTATTGACAGTCCGTTAGATTGTCGGTACTTGTGGCAAGCACTATTGACAGTCCGTTAGATTGTCGGTACTTGTAACAACCATTATTGACAGTCCGTCAGAATGTCGGTACTTGTGACAAACACTATTTACAGTCCGTTAGAATGTCGGTACTTGTGGCAAACACTATTGACAGTACGTCAGATTGTCGGTACTTGTAACAACCACTATTGACAGTACGTCAGATTGTCGGTACTTGTAACAACCACTATTGACAGTCCGTAAGATTGTCCGTACTTGTGGCAACGACTATTGACAGTTCGTCAGATTGTCCGTAACTGCCATTAACCACAACTTGTCGATGTTCTACTGTAATCCTTTTAACTGGTTCTTGTATCATCTCTAAATTTATCGTCATTCTCAGCCTTACACGTGACCGCTGATCAATACATGTTTCCTAAACGCCAGAGACATATTTGTCCTCTCACAGCTGCAAGAACAGCTGCAGCCATTGCCTCTGTTGTGTCTAACTTGTCGACACGTCTGAACTCTTTTCTTTGTCCATGATTTATTCAGTGTATCCCATAATTCAGAGCACGTGATTGTGCCTGCTCGTTATCGGTGCGCACATGTGTGGTTGTTGCCGGACTCAACAATGACACTTCGATTTTCTAGCCGCCTTTACCAACATATGTGACATTAGTGTTTTCCTTCAGCGGAGAATTCCCGTGGGCGGGCGGTTGGTACAGCAAACTGTGATCTCCGACCATGTCCTCTTATGGTTACAGACACTTTAGCCACTATAAGTGTTGCGCTGTCACCACAAACATCTCCGACCATGTCCTCTCATGGTTACAGACACTTTAGCCACTAGAAGTGTTGCGCTGTCACCACAAACATCTCCGACCATGTCCTCTCATGGTTACAGACACTTTAGCCACTATAAGTGTTGCGCTGTCACCACAAACATCTCTGACCATGTCCTCTCATGGTTACAGACACTTTAGCCACTAGAAGTGTTGCGCTGTCACCACAAACATCTCCGACCATGTCCTCTCATGGTTACAGACACTTTAGCCACTAGAAGTGTTGCGCTGTCACCTCAAACATCTCTGACCATGTCCTCTCATGGTTACAGACACTTTAGCCACTAGAAGTGTTGCGCTGTCACCACAAACATCTCCGACCATGTCCTCTCATGGTTACAGACACTTTAGCCACTAGAAGTGTTGCGCTGTCACCACAAACATCTCCGACCATGTCCTCTCATGGTTACAGACACTTTAGCCACTAGAAGTGTTGCGCTGTCACCACAAACATCTCTGACCATGTCCTCTCATGGTTACTGACACTTTAGCCACTAGAAGTGTTGCGCTGTCACCACAAACATCTCTGACCATGTCCTCTCATGGTTACAGACACTTTAGCCACTAGAAGTGTTGCGCTGTCACCACAAACATCTCTGACCATGTCCTCTCATGGTTACAGACACTTTAGCCACTAGAAGTGTTGCGCTGTCACCACAAACATCTCTTATCATGTCCTCTCATGGTTACAGACACTTTAGCCACTAGAAGTGTTGCGCTGTCACCACAAACATCTCTTATCATGTCCTCTCATGGTTACAGACACTTTAGCCACTAGAAGTGTTGCGCTGTCACCACAAACATCTCTGACCATGTCCTCTCATGGTTACAGACACTTTAGCCACTAGAAGTGTTGCGCTGTCACCACAAACATCTCTTATCATTCGTCTTATGGTTACAGACACTTTAGCCACTAGAAGTGTTGCGCTGTCACCACAAACATCTCTTATCATGTCTTCTTATGGTTACAGACACTTTAGCCACTAGAAGTGTTGCGCTGTCACCACAAACATCTCCGACCATGTCCTCTCATGGTTACAGACAATTTAGCCACTAGAAGTGTTGCGCTGTCACCACAAACATCTCTGACCATGTCCTCTCATGGTTACAGACACTTTAGCCACTAGAAGTGTTGCGCTGTCACCACAAACATCTCTGACCATGTCCTCTCATGGTTACAGACACTTTAGCCACTAGAAGTGTTGCGCTGTCACCACAAACATCTCTTATCATTCGTCTTATGGTTACAGACACTTTAGCCACTAGAAGTGTTGCGCTGTCACCACAAACATCTCTTATCATGTCCTCTCATGGTTACAGACACTTTAGCCACTAGAAGTGTTGCGCTGTCACCACAAACATCTCTGACCATGTCCTCTCATGGTTACAGACACTTTAGCCACTAGAAGTGTTGCGCTGTCACCAGGAGAAAGTTACGAGGTCCTTGTTTGTCAGTGACCAGTTCAGATCTTCAACGTGCCACGAGGGCTGCTGCAGTTTCCGCCCTCACTTGTTTATTCCATTGCTCATAATGTTGTTCTTCGAGTCTGGACAATCTCATGACTGTCATCGGTCTTCCTTTATCAACACTTATTGAATCCAGCGTACAGTGCCAGCATTTCACTGCCGGTATTCACAATTACGATACAAACTTTTTAAAACAAACCAAAACATCGGGACTGTACCAAAAGTACAATGTTGCTCTGTGGTACAACAATACTAAATTGTAATAAAGTACCAACTTGAGCAGCCCTGCTTGGCAGCCCTGGGCTATTGTGTGGTTGTATGATAGGCTGTGTGTAGTATATGGTAGGTGTAAAAACACTATAGGCGTTACTGCCAACCACAGCAGCCCAGCGAGCACGATTGTCAATTGTTGAGGCTGGGTCGACACCCACATCTGTTCCGGTAGCAATAATGTCTGCTGGGGACGGAGTTTGGTCAGCTAACACCCATCGCCTTTGCTTCACAAGACATTTCCTGATCCTGGCCGTAGGCTGGAAAAGGCACGTCCAGTTCTAGGATTCCACATAGAAAGGCTAGCAGGCCAATGGCGGAAGTAGAGATGGCCGTCTGACATTGCCTATGTCGTCGAGGGAGCAGCGATCAGTCTGGAACCTGAAGACTGCACCATCAGAGGCTGGCGACACACACCCTTAAAGGGAAAACATCTGGGAAGTCAAGTCTACGACCTTTTCCCAGGCCTTCAGGCCTTTTATCTAGTACCAGTTACAAGCTAGCTCGACATGGGAGCAAGGCCATTTCAAACAAATTGTCTGGTTCTGTCAGGACCTGAACACAGGACCTTCAGACCCGCAGGCGAGCATCTATCCACTTCACCACGGCAACTCCAGAGTTCATATAGTAGATGTCGTAGCCACTTCACCACGGCAACTCCAGAGTTCATATATTAGATGTAGCTCAGTAGAAAGCCATTGTCAGTTACAGGAAGGAATGAATTGTTACATGGCCATACAGGGATGTGTGTGTGTGTGTCTGCTTGTACCTGAAATACACGGTGTTTTTCCAATGCGGGAAAAGTGGGGGGGGGGGGGGGGGGGGGAATTTCACGAATATAGTAACCTGCTCTGTGTATTATATTGCCGCCTTCTCCCGCCACCCCACCTTCTCCCGCCACCCCACCTTCTCTAGCATTTTTCTTTAATCTCAGTTCCCCCATCTGTCTTCCACTGTCTTGCCCTTTGGTGGCTGTTTGCTAGTGAACGTCGAGTATTTGGCCTAATGACAGTGACCTGTGGAGAAGATCAGTCCTGTAGCAGCACCTTGCATGTGTGCGCCGCATCAGTGTGTCTGCACATCTGACGGCATTGATGGTCTCCAGCGATGGCGTCTGGCTAGTTGTTGCAGCCTCTTGGCTTGATCTTCTTGGACAGTCTTCTTATCCTCGACGCCCCGCAGCAGCTCCACAACGGAAGTGATGAGTTCCATGTTTTGTCCACTCGCTGTCTGGGTCAAGGTCCGGGTGTCAGGACCTCACACTAGAGGGGGGAAAAAGGGGGGGGGGGGGGCGTTAGTGTCTTAGAGGACTTGACGTCGGGACGGGGTTTCTCTTGTTGGTCTTTGTTCCGTAGACACCTGTTGGCTTGTTGATTCCTTTTGTCTTATTGATTACCAAAACATCTTACATCAATGCTCTCTCTCTCTCTCTCTCTCTCTCTCTCTCTCTCTCTCTCTCTCTCTCTCTCTCTCTCTCTCTCTCTCTCTTATTATTAAACAAGCTGTGTATGATATGTATGTTTGCGCGCGCGCGTGTGCTTGATATGTATGTATGTGTAGGCGTGTTTGTATACATATGATTCTGAGTATGTTGTTTGTCTGCTTGTGTATCTGCGTGTGTGTCTGCGAATGTATGCGTCTGTGTCCTTGTGTATGTGCGAATGTGTGTGTTCGCGCGTATGTCCACGTGTATGTTTCAGTGTGAACTGGTTTTTCTGTGTGTTTAAGTGTGCCTCTTTGCTGTGTATGTGTGTCTGCATGTGTGTGTGTGCGATTGGATACATGTAGCTGTGAATATGTGTCTGTGTGTGTGTCTCTGTGTTTGTCTGCATGTGTGTGTGTCTCGGTGTTTTTCTGCATATTTGATGTGACTGTGTGTATATCCTCGTTTGTGTCTGTGTGTGTCCCCGTATGTGTTCGTCTGCATGTTTGCCTGTGTATGTTTATTTGTTTTGTCTGCGGGTGTGTCTATGAGGCTGTATGTATGTATCTCTGTGTGTCGGTGTCTGTATGTCTGTCTGCGTGAGTGTATGTGTCAGCATGTGTCTGTCTGTGTATGTCTATGCGTGTTTCTTTGTGTGTATTGTGTGTGCCCCTTTGTTGTCTGTATGTGTCTGCATGTCAGAGTCTATGTCTGTGCGTGCTGAATATATGTGTCTGCGTGTGTATTTCTATGTGTTTGTATGTGTATGCATTTCTGCGTGTTTGTCTCTGTGGGTGTCAGTATGTGTTTGTCTGCCTTTTTGTCTGTATTTGTGTGTGTGTGTGTGTGTGTTTGACTGCGTGTGTGTCTATGTGGCTATATGTATGTGTCTGCGTATGTGTGGTGTGTGTGTCAGTGTGTGAGCACGAATGTAAATATGTGTGCTGTTTGTTTCCCTGTGTGTGTTTATATGTAAGTGTCTGTGTGTGTGTCTGTATTTTTGTCTGAGTGTGTGTGTCTCTGTGGGAGTGTCCGCGTGTGCATGTGTGTGTCTCCATGCATGACTGTATTTATGACTGTATGTGAGTATGCCTGTATTACGTATGTATGTAGCCCGGCTCTCTTGCGTAGTTGGCTAAACCGGATTGCGCGGAGACCGGGTGACGAACTCCTTGTGGTCCGGGTTCAATCCCGGGGGTAGGCAGGAAAGCCACATTTTCTCCCAGATTTACGGTATTTACAATGGAATCAAAGCCGAAAGGTTGCGATATCCATAATACCGAGCCTAAGGGTTAACAACTCATGGCTTCTGGATACTAAAACAAACAAACAACGTATGTATGTATGAATGTATGTATGTATGTATGCCTGTATGTTTGTATCTATGTATGTATGTTTGTGTGTACGTATGCCTGTGTGTATGTGTGTATGCATGTTTGTATGTATGTGTGTATGTATGTGTGTATGTAATGTATGCATGCATGTATGTGTGTGTAAGTGGGTGGGTGAGCGTGTGTATGTGGGTGTATGTATGCACGCGCGGGTTTTTGCAAGCACTTTACAACTCATGCTTTTGAGTTCTTTTATAATATTCATAATATGCATAACATCATATGATCATAACATGCTTTATTAGTAAAGCACAACTGCTGTGCGAAAGATGGTTGACTGGAAGGGCCGAATGTAAGACGGGCCTGCGTGCCCAATTTGTGACCCTTTGAAAATAAAGTTCGTTCTCTCTCTCTCTCTCTCTCTCTCTCTCTCTCTCTCTCTCTCTCTCTCTCTCTCTCTCTCTTCTCTCTCTCTCTCTCTCTCTCTCTCTCTCTTCTACTCCCTGCTTCTCTCTCGCGGGTTGCCCTTTCACCTTGTTGATAATGATAACCGCCTCCTCCTCCTTCATCATCTTCTTACTTGTCCAGTTCTTCTATGTACTTTTGTTTAAAAATCTCATAAAGACAGATAATCTTGCCGGTATATAAAAGCCACCTGCTCAAGTTTGACCGCAGCTAAACATTGGCTGTGACCATCAACAGATTTCAACTGTAACTACCATGTAGTTCGTCTGTACTGCCGCAATCCTTTGCGTCGAAACGATGGGTCAGTACAATGTACAACTGTAGCGGCACTAATCTTCTTCGATGTGTTAGTAAACCCTGCAGGCGTCTGGGTCTGTAGGTTTACTGTGTCAGGTAGATGTTTGCTCTCTCACTGTAGTCGTCTGTGGGTTTACTGTGTCAAGCAGATGTTTGCTCTCTCTCTCACTGTAGTCGTCTGTGGGTTTACTGTGTCAGGTAGATGTTTGCTCTCTCACTGAAGTCGTCTGTGGGTTTACTGTGTCAGGTAGATGTTTGCTCTCTCTCTCACTGTAGTCGTCTGTGGGTTTACTGTGTCAAGCAGATGTTTGCTCTCTCTCTCACTGTAGTCGTCTGTGGGTTTACTGTGTCAGGTAGATGTTTGCTCTCTCACTGTAGTCGTCTGTGGGTTTACTGTGTCAGGTAGATGTTTGCTCTCTCACTGTAGTCGTCTGTGGGTTTACTGTGTCAGGTAGATGTTTACTCTCTCACTGTAGTCGTCTGTGGGTTTACTGTGTCAAGTAGATGTTTACTCTCTCACTGTAGTCGTCTGTGGGTTTACTGTGTCAAGTAGATGTTTACTCTCTCACTGTAGTCGTCTGTGGGTTTACTGTGTCAGGTAGATGTTTGCTCTCTCACTGTAGTCGTCTGTGGGTTTACTGTGTCAGGTAGATGTTTACTCTCTCACTGTAGTCGTCTGTGGCTTTACTGTGTCAGGTAGATGTTTGCTCTCTCACTGAAGTCGTCTGTGGGTTTACTGTGTCAGGTAGATGTTTACTCTCTCACTGTAGTCGTCTGTGGGTTTACTGTGTCAGGTAGATGTTTGCGCTCTCACTGTAGTCGTCAGTGAGTTAACTGTGTCAAGTAGATGTTTGCTCTCTCACTGAAGTCGTCAGTGAGTTAACTGTGTCAAGTAGATGTTTACTCTCTCACTTGTAGTCGTCTCATCAAATGATAACCTGCTGACAGTTGTGTCACAGGAAGCTGTCGGTTTCAAGGGAAACAATCCGGCAATGATGGACCTCCTGTGCCAACCGTGGAGACGTTAGTAAGCGCTAACAACAGTTTCCCTTGACCCGAGTATCCGATTTCATGTCTGGCTAATTTCTGAAGTGTCTGGTTTCCAGTATCCCCACAGGGTTCTCAGTTTGTCGTCTCTCTCAGCAGCTAACAAGCAAGGCCAATGTTGGTCCCCTGGGTTGAATTAGAGAAGTTAACAACGACAGACTTTGTTGGTCCCCTGGGTTGAATTAGAGAAGTTAACAACGACAAATTGTGTTGGTCCCCTGGGTTGTATTAGAGAAGTTAACAACGACAAACTTTGTTGGTCCCCTGGGTTGTGTTAGAGAAGTTAACAACGACAGACTTTGTTGGTCCCCTGGGTTGTATTAGAGAAGTTAACAGCGACAAATTTTGTTGGTCCCCTGGGTTGTATTAGAGAAGTTAACAACGACAAACTTTGTTGGTCCCCTGGGTTGTATTAGAGAAGTTAACAACGACAAACTTTGTTGGTCCCCTGGGTTGTATTAGAGAAGTTAACGACAAACTTTGTTGGTCCCCTGGGTTGTATTAGAGAAGTTAATGATGACAGAATTTGTAAGAGTTCTCCGTGAGGTAGGGTGGTGAATTTGAATAGGGCAAGATGTAGTTGGGCTCTCTGTAAGATTGAAGAGTTGGATACAACAAGCTGTGGTTTCGTTTTCTGTAAGAATAAGAAGGTGCATATGAAAGTAGTGGTTGACTTATCTTTAAGATTGAGAAGTTGGATATGACAAGCTGTGGTTGAGTTCTCTGTAAGATTGAGAATTTGGATATGACAAGTTGTGGTTGAGTTCTCTGTAAGATTGAGAAGTTGGATATGATAAGTTGTGGTTAAGTTCTCTGTAAGATTGAGAAGTTTGACATTACAAGTTGTAGTTGAGTTCTCTGTAAGATTCAGAAGTTGGATATGACCAATTATGATTTAGCCGTGACCTTCGGTAGTACAGGCCTAGCTACTGACGTCATCAGCGGGACGTGACGTCACCGCAGCTGGCTAACGTTATGTTACTTTTTCACTCAGACAGTACCTGTTTTTTTTTTTTTTTTTTCCCGGCCGTCCCTTGAGTACTAGCCCACAAAACTTATAGCAGTAAGCTCATGGCTATTCAACAGTCAGCCCGCGGACCAAATTTGGCCCGCTGAGGCCTAGCGAGTGGCCCGCGGATCACAGCTGGTTGCAATGAAATAATGGTTTTTCTAAGCTGGGACTCGGACTGCTGGCCCATAACGATCTCTAATTTCACAATGCTGGCTTCTGAGTAAACTTACATTGACTTAGTTGAACAGCCCTGGAGATAGGTATTGACAATATGACATAGAAACAAAGCACAACAGAAACTACTTACAAATTCACAATATGACATAGAAACCGAAAGCACAATAGAAACTACTTACATATTCACAATATGACATAGAAACCGAAAGCACAACAAAAACTACTCACATATTCACAATATGACATAGAAACAGAAAGCACAACAGAAACTACTCACATATTCACAGTATGACATAGAAACTAAAAGCACTACAGAAACTACTTACCATGTACCTGTCCAAATTGAAGTTACATAATCCGTGTAATCCATTACTGGGTGAATTTAGCCAGTTTTCTTTTCTTAGATGATTTATCCAGCATGGATGCGTCGGTTTTAATTTTTCGATAGTTATTCATAAAAACATTTGCCAGAGATGGCAGCGCTTTGGAAGCAATGTTTATTTTAGAACAACCCTCAGCACAGACACCACCTATTTCATCCTTGAAATATGTGTGTAAACTGCATGAAACAATATGCATAAGCAATTTTTTGTGATGTTCGCAGGCTAGAAATTGTGTTTCCAACTCAGCTGATATAAGCTTCTGCATAGCTGGTTATATTATAAATGTTATTAATATTAAAAATTTTGAAGGGTATTTCAAACCTCCACGGTCAAGCAGCTGTATATGGTCTGTGGACATTGTACCCGAATAAACATCATATGATAATGGCCTGTCCATCTGCAATAAAGTCTTGCAGGCAGCAAACCTAATTTTTTTGTTCAGCTTATTTGAGACAAATCTAGCAATATACACCAGTGACTCCTCTGAACCTTCCTAAACCAATAATTCACAGTCATTTAGGTTTATTTGAAGAAAAAAAAACATTGTTCACGTCCAGCTGAACAGCATCAGTCCTTATGTCATCCCCATTTTCCTCTTCTTTGCTGCTAAGAAACTCTGAGAGGTCACGGATAGGAAAATCTCCATAAGTTGATGAGGACATACTTAGCAGTGAGTAAACTTTAAGTTTCTTTTCTGCTTCTAAAACTTGCTGCACAGATACTAGGTAGTTTGCTCCTGACAACTGCCGATATTCACCAAACCGAGCTTCTAAGTTGTCAGTCTGCAGCTTTCAGAGAAGTATAAAACTGGCTTCTGTGGTTGCAAATAGATATTTGATTAGAGAAAGCACTGCGGTCACTGTGTGCAGCAGTGCATTGTGTGTTTCCTTGGTCAGTTTTCCTTGACAGCCAGTCAGCTTGTCCCACTTTCTTAGCCATTCAGCAAACTGTTCAAGATAATTCACTTGTTCATCATCATTTGACAATACAGGATTAGAGAATGAGTTCAGTGTCTTTTTACCTAAAAATTTACTTTTCACATTAACAATATGCCACCATCTAAGGATAGCTTCAATAAAATCTGCTGCTTCATTACTGCCTACTAGACGCAGAGCAGCAACATTGTATTCATTAAAAATTGCCAAAGCAAGAGGAACATTCTGTCTGTCCATGCTGGAGGGATAGATGGCTTTGTGGGAAAGTTTAGATGCCAGTTTTGCATTATTCTTTTGCTCACTATAATATTGTTTCTTTAAATGAGAAAAGTTAGCTTCTGCAGCTCGATCAGTATCACAGGCGTTTAGCATTTGACCAGTTATTAAAGGATAAGTAAATGTCTGGTTTGTGTCCTTCTGTTTGATCCAGTTCCTCCACATTCATTTTAGCAAGTGTACAGAATCATGCAGTAAAAATATTTTTTTATTAGCAAAATCTGGGTTCTCAATAAAAGTTTGGCTTGGTTTCAGGAGATCACTGTAAACTCTGCGATTGACAGCACTATTATCTGCAATTACAGCTACTACTGTGAAACCACACTCCTGTACAAAGTGGATACAGTGGAGTAATTTCAAACGTAGATCCTGAGATGTCATTCTGTTCACAGGTGAAAGTTCTATAATTTCCTGGTAGCTTCCAAAAACTGAAGATAGAGGAAAGCCTGCACTGTTGTTGCTGCTTCTTTTGCATTGTCTGCATTGCCAAATATTTTGCCCCCAAAGTAATTGCAGATTTAACATATATTTCATCCATCTGAACCACTACAATCCTTTCTAGCTCTGTCAGTTTGTCTTGTTTCAATTTCAAGTACTGTGAAATGCTGCCAGTATAAGTAGACAATGACAACTGTGAAGTTAAATTGTGCAGTATTCTTTGATGAGGCAGGCACAACATACGAGATTTTCTTATAAACCGGTAGCATGCTGGAGATTTAATGAACAGCATGAAAGCGAAACATAATGTGCTACAACTGTAACGCCTTCTGTTTTTTAACACGGTTAACAGTTGCAGCTGCTCTGCAAGAAAGTTTACTTGTGTGTCAGTTACTTCATCAGCTGTCCCATTAGGAGTCCACTGTTGCTCTGCAGCACTTTTCAAAATACTTCCTGCTTCTCCCACTAAATCTGTGAAGCTTTTTTGGCTTTGAATTTTACTATAATCCCAGGCATTGTAATGAATTACAAGATTTTCAAGCTGTGACCATCTCACAAGTTTATTTTTGTCTACAATCCATTTAAGGTCTTTGTCTTAAGCTTTTTTATTTTGAACAACCACTTGTATAGTCATATCAAGTAACACCTTTATGCTGACACCTATGGATGGTGCAGAGTCTGACTGTATGGTAATGACATACAAAACAATACATGCTAAAGCTCCATCTACAGGAGTGTATTTCCATTTTTTTTTTCAAAGTGTCCTTTCAGTTTGTTTCCTATCTGTGACTCCAGATCTTGGAAATCTGTAATGATGTCTGAGGACAGCCAATCATTTACTTTTTGATCATAATTACGATTAATATGTGATACACGTTCCTCTGGAGTTTTGCGAGAGGCTGGTACTTTCACCGATAAAAAGGATGGAAGATCTGAAAAAATAGTTGAATAAGCATCTTTTTTTAAAGCGGGATTCTTTTTGGGAGTATATACTCGATTCCTGATTTGTCTGTATATTTATCAGACACAATAATATCTGACGTACGAAAATGTTTCACACATACTACACTGGTTTTCCCAGGAGTCCAATTTTTCCGTGGAATATGTTTCAGCCATTTGTCTCTTAAAAGAGAATTCGAAGGGAATCTGAAGCAACTTACATATCCACTAGAAAGGACATAATTTGAACGACATCCAGGTACAGAACATCTAGCAGGCATAGTTCCTTGAAAACCAACATACTGACGATAAATCCAACGTAAATTGCAGAAATTGCTTACTAAATCTACTCCCTGAAATACCGCTTATAGGTGAATCAGACGTGAAAATGAAACCACATTAAAAACTATGACAAGAAAAATAAAACCGAACACACACTGAAACTTCCATTTTGTTTGCCTTCGGAAGTGACGTCACCACTCGAGTTTCGTGTCCTGGATTTTCGAAGGCTACGGTTTAGGTCTCTGTAAGATTGAGAAGTTGGATGTGACAAGTTATGGTTAAGTTCTCTGTAAGATTGAGAAGTTGGATATGACAAGTTGTCATTGAGTTCTCTGTAAGATTGAGAAGTTGGATATGACAAGTTGTGATTAAGTTCTCTGTAAGATTGAGAAGTTGGATATGATAAGTTGTGATTAAGTTCTCTGTAAGATTGACAAGTTGTATATGACAAGTTGTGGTTACGTTCTCTGTAAGATTGAGAAGTTGGATACGACAAGCTGTTTTTGAGTTCTCTGTAAGATTAAGAAGTTGGATGTGACAAGTTGTGGTTAAGTTCTCTGTAAGATTGAGAAGTTGGAAGTGACCAGCTGTGGTTCAGTTCTCTGTAAGATTGAGAAGTTGGATATGACCAGCTGTGGTTAAGTTCTCTGTAAGATTGAGAAGTTGGATACGACAAGCTGTGGTTGAGTTCTCTGTAAGATTGAGAAGTTGGATATGACACGTTGTGATTGAGTTCTCTGTAAGATCAAGAAGTTGGATACGACAAGCTTTTTTTTTCTCTGTAAAATTGAGAAGTTGGATATGACAAGCTGTGGTTGAGTTCTCTATAAGATTGAAAAGTTGGATATGACAAGCTGTGGTCAAGTTCTCTGTAAGATTAAGTTGTTGGATATGACAAGCTGTGGTTGAGTTCTCTATAAGATTGAAAAGTTGGATATGACAAGCTTTGGTTTTTCTGTAAAGCTGAGAAGTTGGATAGCTAGCAAACCTTGTGGGTCGAGAAGTCAGGCGGTAATTTCTGGGAAGTTAACGACGACACAGTAACCTTGTGTGTGAGGTGCTATCCTCGACACAGTGACCTTGTGTGTGAGGTGCTATCCTCAACACAGTGACCTTGTGTGTGAGGTGCTATCCTCGACACAGTGACCTTGTGTGTGAGGTGCTATCCTCGACACAGTGACCTTGTGTGTGAGGTGCTATCCTCGACACAGTAACCTTGTGTGTGAGGTGCTATCCTCAACACAGTGACCTTGTGTGTGAGGTGCTATCCTCGACACAGTGACCTTGTGTGTGAGGTGCTATCCTCGACACAGTAACCTTGTGTGTGAGGTGCTATCCTCGACACAGTGACCTTGTGTGTGAGGTGCTATCTTCGACACAGTGACCTTGTGTGTGAGGTGCTATCCTCGACACAGTGACCTTGTGTGTGAGGTGCTATCCTCGACACAGTGACCTTGTGTGTGAGGTGCTATCCTCGACATAGTGACCTTGTGTGTGAGGTGCTATCCTCGACACAGTGACCTTGTGTGTGAGGTGCTATCCTCGACACAGTGACCTTGTGTGTTTAAATGAGGACAAAGTTCATGTAGCTCGACATTCTATCTGTATTGTGACAACACTGGTGTGTTCGGCTGTTGAGGAAAGTGCACAGATAAGAGTGTGATAGGAGAGCACAGACTGGCTAATTCCTCAACAAACAAGAAACAAACCAGCTGCCTGGTTACTACGTAGGAACAAACTTTCAGTCGGCAGTTACTCAACATCTGAGACTGAGTCCTTCACAGGCAGGAGCGAGCAATTCTATCGAAAGCCAAACCTGGACACTACAGCCTTGATTTGCCGGCTCAAGTGTTTCATGAGCGTCTCTTCAGATAAGTGAAATCGATCACAGATAAGAGTCTTGTTTAATCTATAACTCGCCAACTGCTTTTGTATTGTCTCTACGTCCGCGTCAACTGGTTAGGTTATAGTTGTGTTGTTACAACAAGAGCCTCTTATATCCATCCTGCAGTGTGTGTGTGTGTGTGTGTGTGCGTGTTCTCCACAACCGTTGTTAGCTGCCAAACCTTTTCAACACTGCCCGTGTGTGTGTGTGTGTGCGTGTTCTCCACAACAGTTGTTAGCTGCCATACCTTTTCAACACTGCCCGTGTGTGTGTGTGTGCGTGTTCTCCACAACCGTTGTTAGCTGCCAAACCTTTTCAACACTGCCCGTGTGTGTGTGTGTGCGTGTTCTCCACAACCGTTGTTAGCTGCCATACCTTTTCAACACTGCCCGTGTGTGTGTGTGCGTGTTCTCCACAACCGTTGTTAGCTGAAAAACCTTTTCAACACTGCCCGTGTGTGTGTGTGCGTGTTCTCCACAACCGTTGTTAGCTGCCATACCTTTTCAACACTGCCCGTGTGTGTGTGTGCGTGTTCTCCACAACCGTTGTTAGCTGCCAAACCTTTTCAACACTGCCCGTGTGTGTGTGTGCGTGTTCTCCACAACCGTTGTTAGCTGCCAAACCTTTTCAACACTGCCTGTGTGTGTGTGTGCGTGTTCTCCACAACCGTTGTTAGCTGCCATACCTTTTCAACACTGCCCGTGTGTGTGTGTGTGTGTGTGCGTGTTCTCCACAACCGTTGTTAGCTGCCATACCTTTTCAACACTGCCCGTGTGTGTGTGTGTGCGTATTTTCCACAACCGTTGTTAGCTGCCAAACCTTTTCAACACTGCCCGTGTGTGTGTGTGCGTGTTCTCCACAACCGTTGTTAGCTGCCATACCTTTTCAACACTGCCCGTGTGTGTGTGTGCGTGTTCTCCACAACCGTTGTTAGCTGCCAAACCTTTTCAACACTGCCCGTGTCTTGTCCTTGGTGTACGCTGGAAGACTAATTTCCCTCCATCTGTTCATGCTGTCGTCCCAGTTGTATCACTGTCTGCTGCTTGCACACTTGACTTCAGCTATTGCCTCTAGTATATTGCTTTTAGCTATTCATAGGCCCACATTTTTTACTTCTTTACCCCCCCCCCCCCCCACCCCCTTTTTTGCCCCTGTGTAAGTATCTTTATCCCAGAACCTTGGTATTTGAACGTTTTTGCCCCTGTGTAAGTATCTTTATATCAGAACCTTGGTATTTGAACGTTTTTGCCCCTGTGTAAGTATCTTTATCTCAGAACCTTGGTATTTGAACGTTTTTGGCCCCTGTGTAAGTATCTTTATCTCAGAACCTTGGTATTTGAACGTTTTTGCCCCTGTGTAAGTATCTTTATCTCAGAACCTTGGTATTTGAACGTTTTTGCCCCTGTGTAAGTATCTTTATCTCAGAACCTTGGTATTTGAACGTTTTTGCCCCTGTGTAAGTATCTTTATCTCAGAACCTTGGTATTTGAACGTTTTTGCCCCTGTGTAAGTATCTTTATCTCAGAACCTTGGTATTTGAACGTTTTTGCCCCTGTGTAAGTATCTTTATCTCAGAACCTTGGTATTTGAACGTTTTTGCCCCTGTGTAAGTATCTTTATCTCAGAACCTTGGTATTTGAACGTTTTTGGCCCCTGTGTAAGTATCTTTATCTCAGAACCTTGGTATTTGAACGTTTGCGGCCCGATGAGGTACCGCATCTTCCTCTGTATATCCTCATCTCCAACACCTACATTCAAATCTATCATTGCGTTTTCGTAGTCCACATGTTAATGAGAATTATCCAGAGAAAAATCAAGTGTAAAATTAAAGCAGAAATTAGAGGAGAGCAGAATATTTTTGGGTAAATGCACAAACAACGCATATTTATCTTGGGAACATTTTCAGAAACAATGATCGAAATAACAGAGATCTGTTTTTGTCAAAACCAGGTTGCATCATTTTTAAGACAGAATCTGTCTGTTAGCGGTTGGAAAGTCGAGTTCTGTCATGTTTGAGATAGTGTCTATCTATTAATGGCCCGACGGTCATATGTTGTTCTATTTTGGGGCAATATCTATCTGTTAGTGGTCTGAAAGTCAGATTGTGTTTTATTTGTATCTATTTTTTAGTGATCCGAAAGTCAGATTATGTCCTATTCGAGACAGTATCTATCTTGTAGTGGTCAGAAAATCAGATTGTGTTCTATTTGAGACAGTATCTATCTTGTAGTGGTCAGGTTGTGTCCTGTATGAGAGACAGTATCTATCTTGTAGTGGTCAGAAAGTCAGATTATGTTCTATTTGAGACAGTATCTATCTTGTAGTGGTCAGGTTGTGTCCTGTATGAGAGACAGTATCTATCTTGTAGTGGTCAGAAAGTCAGATTATGTTCTATTTGAGACAGTATCTATCTTGTAGTGGTCAGGTTGTGTCCTGTATGAGAGACAGTATCTATCTTGTAGTGGTCAGAAAGTCATATTGTATTCTATTTGAGACAGTATCTATCTTGTAGTGGTCAGAAAATCAGATTGTATTCTATTTGAGACAGTATCTATCTTGTAGTGGTCAGAAAGTCAGATTGTGTTCTTTTTGAGACAGTATCTATCTTTGAGCGGTCAGGTTGTGTCCTGTATGAGAAACAGTATCTATCTGTTAGTTGTCCGAAATTCAGGTTGTTTTCTATTTGAGACAGCATCTCAGTTAGTGGTCGTAAAATCAAATTACATTGAGTGAATCTGTTACATGCCTGGGAGATATTTGGTCATGTTTTTAAAATCAACAGAAAATCATGATGCACTCATCCTTACGTTGTGAGCACGGGCGTATATGCGTGAGTATGTTTTAGACTTATGTTGTGAACGCGCGCGTGTATGTGTAGGCGAGCACTCGACTGTGCTGAGAAATGAAACAGCAACAAAACCATGATGTTTATGCAGTAAAATCGGTTGGCCTCTATTCTGATGTCGCATTCAGGCAAAACTTTCACTTCCGTCAACAGTGGACAATCCTTGCTGCTGAGGGACAGACAGGACCTTGGGTCATCTCCTGACAGTTTCTAGAAACCTACGACAGCAATCGACAACCGTGTGGTGTTCATAGCCTGATCGTTTTGTGTGCTCATCAAATGCTGTGGTGAAATAGGACCGCCTGTAAACTTGGTGCTAGTTCCCCAATGATAAATGCAATAGTTTTTAGGTTATTGTGTTTTCCCGTGGATGGAAGCTGTGCCAGGGTATGAGCTGCGTCAGTAGGGGATCTAGCAGGGAGAAAGAGCAACTCAGGGATTAGTAGTCGCTTCCTTCACACATCGCCAACCGTCCCGTAGCGGGCCGGACCCAGTCAGGGCCTCCAGTAGCACAGTCTGCAGCTATGGTGTCGGCACTAGCCAGTCGCTGGTGATGTGGAGGCCCGACCATGTAGCTCAGCCTAATGTCTGACCTGGTGCTGCAGGCGCCCATGGACGTAGGCAGACACCTGTTCTTCCTACACCTGCACGTGGAGGTCATCAAGATCATCAACGTGGTCTGGTGCCAGTTCCGCGCTTTCAGACTCAAGGTAAGCAGTGTCCACAGTGGCTTCTCCCCCCACCCCCCTCTTCTTTTCTTCTGTCTTTTGCTCTTTCTTTCTTTCAACAACGGAAAAGAAAGCGAAGCTTTGGCTGGACAAAGAGCGACATGTCTGGCGTTAGTTGTTGCCCACTGTTGCTCCACTGATCTGTTCTGACATAGTGCTACTGTTTCTCTGACAAGTCTGGACAGTTCGTGTCAGAAAGTTGTTGGCAGGGAACATACTGTCACTGTTTCTCTGACAAGTCTGGACAGTTCGTGTCAGAAAGTTGTTGGCAGGGAACATACTGTCACTGTTTCTCTGACAAGTCTGGACAGTTCGTGTCAGAAAGTTGCTGGCAGGGAACATACTGCCACTGTTTCACTGACAAGTCTGGACAGTTCGTGTCAGAAAATTGTTGGCAGGGAACATACTGCGACAGTTTCTCTGACAAGTCTGGACAGTTCGTGT